>CATIWQ010300773.1:0-10596 GCA_949673415.1 Euphorbia schlechtendalii
TAACAGTGTTTCTCAAATGGTGGGCATCGGTGATATCTGCGTGAAGACAAATATCGGGTGTACATTAACACTTAAAAATGTGCGGCATATTCCCGATCTTCGGTTAAACCTGCTGTCTGTTAGTGTACTGGACAAAGAAGGGTATCACCATCATACAGGTAATGGAGGTTGGAAACTCATCAAATGATCATTGGTGGTGGTAAAAGGAAAATTATGTTGCTCACTATACAAAATGCACGCGGTAATATGTGCGGGTCAGATGAATACAGTTGGAGATGAAGCTTCAGCAAATTTGTGGCATAGACGGCTGGCACATGTTAGTGAGAAAGGGTTGAATATTTTGGCTAAAAAGTCCCTCATCCCAATAGCCAAAGGTAAAATTAACCCTTTTGGATCACTGTTTATTTAGGAAGCAACATCGTGTTTCTTTTCATAAAAATTTTAGAAGGAAAGATAACAAGTTAGAGTTGGTACACTCTGATGTATGTGGTCCCATGGAGATAGAATCAATTGGAGGAAATAGATATTTTCTTACCTTCATCGATGATTTCTCAAGAAAGACATGGATATATTTGTTCAAGCGCTTTAAACAATTTCATGCGATGGTGGAAAGGGAGACTAGAGTGGTATTGAAGTGTTTGCGCACAGATAATGGTGGTGAATATATCTCTAAGGAGTTTAGAGATTATTTCAGTCAGCATGGTATCAGGCACGAAAAGATAGTTCCCGGTACACCTCAACAAAATGGAGTCGCTGAACGAATGAATCACACCATTGTTGAAAGAGTCAGATCCATGCTCAAAATGGCTAACTTACCTAAGTCATTTTGGGGAGAAGTTGCCAATACTGCTGTCTACCTGATCAACCGACTACCTTCAGCACCTTTGGATTTTGATATTCCAGAGAAGGTCTGGACATGAAGAAACATCTCATACTCTCACCTGAGGGTATTTGGCTACAAGGCATTTATGCATGTTATGAAGGAGAAGAGATTAAAGCTCGATGACAAGTTAATTCCTTGCACTTTTGTCGGTTACGGAGATGAAGAGTTTGGCTATAGGCTATGGGATCCGGTGAAAAAGAAAACTGTGCGGAGCAGAGATGTAGTATTTCAAGAGAATGAGATCATTGATCACTACAAGAAATTTAGCATTTTATGACGGTTTTTTTCGCTACGCACATTTTTTCGTCATAGTTTGTAACTTTATTGTGACAAAATTAACAATTCGTCATCATTATTTCTTTTATATGACAAATTCAATTTATGTGTCTATTAGTATAAACTTTTGTCACCAATTATATACTTTATGTGATGATAAATAAATGTCGTCACATATAAATTTGGAGGCAAAAACTTGTAGAAAATTTTGGTGGGAAAGTTTTACCATGACAAGGAAAAGTTGATTGGTGACAACTTTATCATCATAGTAAAATTAAGTTTTTATGACATTTAATATTCGTCATCACTTGATAAACCAAAATATGACAGATTAAATTTTGTCATATTATCTATTTTATTGTGACACTGTTAAAATTTGGTCATACATCATAATTTACTATTATGACAATATATTTAGTTGTCACAATAATGTTAATTTGTGATGATTTTACTTCGTCGTTGTATCTAATAGTTTTATGATGGATTTTTGATGTCACATATCAATAAAAACATATGACAATTTTGATTTTGTCATATATTTTTATTCTGAAGTGATGATATTTAGATATTGTCATATATTATAGTGTATATTATGGCAATCTATATAGTATGTCACTATAATGGTAATTAATGACGATTGTATTTTGTCATTGTTTTTGAAATTATTTTTTTATGATACCCATCTGTAATTATTCGATGACAAAGAATATGACAACTTTGATTTTTCTTTCATGTAGTTTTGTTTTAAATCTACAACACTTATATATTGTACTCTTAGTATATTTGTGATTGATAAATTACTGAATTAACTTCATAATTATATATAATTATGATTGTATACGTAAATCAATCAAGCAATACTATATATTATGCTAATATACTACATATTATATTTTATATTTCTATAAAAACTTAGCTCATATTTTAAGCCAAATAATTAATCCAATTAACTAAAAATACTTAAACCGTTAAGAATAATAATTTTCTATCCATCTATATATTAAAATTGAATTTAAAAGTATAGATAAAGATAAGTAAATAGATAAAGATAAATGATTATGAAATCATTTCAATATAATATTAGTTATAATTTGTTAAAAGAAAAAAAAATAAATTATAAATAGATAAATAAGTAGTTAAATAAATCACGTTCTCCATGGGAAATTTTCAATTAATTAGGGATATATATCACTAGTGATGGAATGCATCGAAAAAATGGATTCCATTTCCATTGACAAAAAAACTCATCTTGAACTTCTCCAAAATGTGAGAATTTCTATTTTACCTTAGACTCTTCTGTCTGCTTCACTTCTATCTCTAAATATAAACAGGTTCCTCGTTTACTCATATTACTTTAAACTTATCTCTCAATATTGCTCGTATTTTTATGAGTTGATTTATATTATTCTAACTCTGTTTCATTTATTCTGAATTCAAATTAAGGTATGCTAATCAATCCGTTTCTTCTTGTCAGGTTAACGCTAAAGGCTTTATAGTGAACAAATGGCTCCTTCGTAGCATTCAGTCTAAAAAAAGTGCAAAAAGGAAAAGTTTATTTTCATATTATAAACACACCAATCATTTGGATAAGAAAGGGTTGATCAAGTCCAACAAAGATGGAAAATGATTCAGAAGATATTAGTCTAGATCTGATTACGTAAAAGGATTTGGTTGGTTTTGGATCCAAACGTATTTGTTATCAATTAATTTTTGGGTTGTTTTAGTATTATTAAAATTAATTTACATGTTTGTTATGTTACATTTGTATTATTTCAATATTAATCTATTCGGATTCTCTTTAAAATTGGAAGACATTTTGTTTCTTATTTAGATAATTACATTAAATATAACATCATTTTTGGTATTGGTTTTATCATAATCAAATGTAAAGCATATAATGAAATATCAATACAATTAACATTTCATTACTAAAAGATTGTTTTCATGACAAAATTATATTTTGTCATAAATTTTAGAACTATTCTTGACATTTAGTATTGTCCGAAAATGTCACAACAAATATTCGTACAGTGACGATTTCATTTTGTCACAAGTTATTACTTTAAGGTGACAACTTACAAGTTACTACGGAAAACTTACAATTAACATTTCATTACTAAAAGATTGTTTTCATGACAAAATTATATTTTGTCATAAATTTGAGAACTATTCTTGACATTTAGTAATGCCCGAAAATGTCACAACAAATATTCGTACAGTGACGATTTCATTTTGTCACAAGTTATTACTTTAAGGTGACAACTTACAAGTTACTACGGAAAACTTTTAAATTATTAATGACAATCACAATGTTAATAAAATGTCATATGTTTGTATTTACTTTGAATTTGTCACTAAAACTGAACTTTTAGATGACAAAATGTGTGATTTTTCATTTAAATACTCAACTATAGTGACGAAAGAAACAATAAAGTGACAATAAAATATAAATAAAACGACGAAATAAACGTCATTGAAATAAAAAGTTACTGTGATGCTTGTAATATTCGTCGTATAAAATCAAATGTTTTGTGACGAATTAGAAAATTGTCACATTGACAAAATACGATGCACATACTATGACGAAGCCTGCGATGATGATCTTTCGTCACCTTTTAGTTATGGTGACAAAAAAACATGTTTTCATGAGGATTTCAATGTGTCATAAAATGCAAAATTTCTTGTAGTGACATGGGCCTTGCCAAAATCAAATCGAGCATACGTGTAAATATTCATGTTGTGTTATATACCATGTGCTAACCCTTGTGGATGTAGGTTAGATGTATGCCTAGGTTTTATTTTCCTTCGAGTATTGCATTTTAATTATTTTTGGGAAATTTAATTAATAGATTAGGCGGGCGGTTGCATCCCCCGAGATTTTGTAATTTTAATCTTTACTTTTTCGCATTTATTTACCACTTTATGTATGGTTTTATTGCTTTAGAACTATATGTGAATCATACATTATAACTCGAAAATGACATAAATGCGAATATGCACAATTAAGAAATACGGTTTTCTATTAATGTAATATAATGTGATCCAATAAGAAATAAGCAACTTATCCCGAACCCGAATCTTTGTGTCTTAGTGGCCATCCCCCGGACGTTAAGCCTCCCAGGATTTTAATTCCTAGAAAGAGCTAATCTAGGTGGTAACTCTACACTAAGAGACGGCACATTCAGTTTGACCAACCTAAATATGTTTCCCGCTTTGTTTTTCAAACCTTCCGAGTCCTCGACCCTGTAATTATATTTTCAACTTAAACACCCTGGTGGATCGTGCCTCTCATTTCCAGTGCTCTCGGCCCATCGCTCTGTGTTGTTTGCTCACAGTGGCGACTCTGCTGGGGATTTTTCTAAAAACTTGTTTTTTTTAAAAGGTTTTAGATTTTTGGAAGAGTGCAGAAAATTATTGATCACATTATTCCATATTCTCTTAATTATGACATATCCCTAATAACGCATTGCAATAGAGGGGATTAGCACGTAAGTTTAAGGTACCTATTACCACGAAGCTTTCTCTTAATCTGCCTCCCTGAGAAAAGATAATACTTGAGCGGGTGGAGCACTTGTTGCCATATCGTATGTACCTCCCTCGTTAGAACCCATTTGGGGAGAGGCTTAGAGTGTATTTTAGTGCAACAAGAACCTTCCACATCAATAACCCATTTACAAACCTCATGTAAATAGGCAATAGGCATTTTCCCTAGGGTGTTACCCAACAAATGACCATGCATTATATTTTCCCGCAGGTGTGCTCCTTAGTGTCCTCATGGTACTAAGATGAACCAAACTTAGGATAGAGACCAGCCAAAAACCCTCCGCTCGGGAGTTGTATGGTTGGAAGTGTGGACGTTGCATGCTATGTGCTATGTACTTATTATTGTACAAATGTCATGCTAACTACGAATCTTAGTGCAGACACTTGAACACACACACTCATCATACCATCTTCGCATGATCATCACACATACTTAGGATTAGTTTACACTTTAGACTGTGTCGCACTTGGACAACATAAAACCACTTAGAAACATCACTTATCCCTTTTCAGCGAGATGTCTACTTGACATTCGGCTATTAGCCCGTACAGGGAAAACATACCTTTCTTTTACTACTTGATGTCCACTTGACATCCGACACTTATCCCAAACATCATATTTGAGATGTCGACTCGACGTCCAACTCATAGCCCACACGGGGAAATCACACATACCACATAGCCCAAATGGGGCAAATACCCACCCAAACTATTTTCCCCACATCAGGCGATATCCCAGTTGTGAGCACAGGATTTTGTACCAGCTCGCGTGTTAAATGATGATGGATTTTTCAGGATTTTATCCTTGAATCACACAATTTTCGAGTATCTTGATGCATCTGAATGGGAATCCTCCTTGGCTGAGGGTGAGATCATTTCTGGTGGGAAGAAGCCCATAAGTTTGGATTCTTACAAGTTAAAGGGGTGACGTGGCCAAGCGGAGGATGGATATGACCAGTAACCTTGGGTCAATTCCAGGGAAACAAGAGTGATGGAGAATGGAGTACTAAGTGTTACTCGGAGTGGTAGAGTTTTCAGAAGGATGAGACTGTACAGCTCAATGATTCTAGGCTGGAGGAAATAGAGAGGGAATAGCCCGAGCCACCTCTCCCCCCAAAGGTGGACGAAGACATGCTAGATATAGACCCTTTGATAAATCAGTTGAAGGGAACTCATGCCAAATACAGCATCTAGAGGTTGCTTGAGACGTCGTAAAAGCATAGGATGGGTTTAGTCAAGAGGTTGGTGGAAATGCCTGCCACGCCTACAACCTCAGTAATCGAGATGTGTGTGGGCATTGGGGAAGGAATTGTCCCCCCTCAGATGCCATCCATAACTTTTGATCAGTCAGAACTATCGCAGGAATTGGGACTGCATAATCGGGCCTTATTTATCAAGGTTCAAATTTTCGATCACGCGATACCATGTGTAATGGTAGATGATGGCTTGGCTATCAATCTCTGTCCTCTTAAGGTCCTACCTCACCTAGGGCTAAGGGAGGATATGCTCGCCAAATCTGACACTGTTATCCGAGCCTACGATGATTCGAAGAGGGGTGTAGTAGGCAGCTTTGAAGCAGAGGTCACCGTTGGAGGAGTGACCTCCAATGTGAAGTTCATTGTGCTGGATATTCCGGTAACTTATTCATTGCTTCTAGGCAAGCCATGGATCTATGCAATAGGGGCAGCCCTTTCTACTCTGCTCCAGAAGATAAAGCTTATTCATATAGGGAGGCCGGTGAAGATCGAGGCTGATGAGGAATCAATTATGGCGGCTGTCGCATTTGAGGAGAGAACAATGCAAGGGCTAAGGGTGGCAATGGCCATTGAAGAAAAGAAGAAGGGGCATGGAACTCCGAAGGGATATCACTTCTTCCTTGGAAGCCTGAGAACTCAAATGAAGAAGCAAGGTTTTATCCTTGGAAAAGGCTTGGGGAAATATCATCAGGAGATTATCAGGCCCATCGACCCTATTCTTGTCACACCTGGATTGGGTCTGGGTTTCACCCCTAGCATGAAAATGTACAAGTGTAAACGGCCCATATTCTGTAACATGGTAAGCGTCTGCGAGGTGGAAGGCACTAAGGCATACTTGAGAGAGCAAGATTCGATGATCCTGAATGGGGAGGAAGTCAAAGGACTCGAAATATTCAATGATGTGTTTGACTTCACAACTGTTTAGCTAATTGAGTCCCTTGTTGACGTTGAACTGGAAGAGAAACCGACCCTGGCAATAACCCTGACTGAGTAATATGAAAAAGGCGGGATACTGGAAGATGCAATGGCAGCTTTCACCAAGGTTGTTAACGAGCTGATGAAGAAAGGTGGTGCGCGAGACCATGATCTACCAGGCACTATCAAGCTCCTCACCAAAAAGTTGATGCAGACCACTCTTGAGGCAGAGCCTACCATTGATGCACCTGCTGCTACAACAACTAAAGCCCCTCTGCTTGTGGAGGAGGAAATTGATGATGTAATAATGACTATTTCTGATGTCTTTGACAATTTTGCCTACAATGCTCATTCAATGAAGTATGACAATTTTGCTTACTTGTTTGATGTTCTACCTGACGGCACCATGCATTCATATGATCATTGTTCGCCACTTTTCCACTGATAAGTTTAATAACTAATGGTTCCGAGAACTTATTCGTGAGACTTGGCTACACACGTTTCGTAAAGCTTATCCTCAAATAATGGTGCCAAAAACTTGTTCATGAAAAATGTAGGTGTTGTCAATACCTCTTATCAAATAGAAAAATGATAATAACTGCAAGTATACAGTTATGATGTAGTTTTAAAAGATATCAAACCCACAGGGAAGGAACCAAGTCTAAGGAAAAATAACGAAAGACAAAGTAAAAGAAAATAAAAATAAATTTGAGGTTTTTGGATAGGAAGATTAGAATGAAAAGTTGAGCAAATATAGATGTGGAAGATTAGGGAATCTAAATATATAGAATCTTCACTATGAACAAGTATAGCAGAGAAAACATGCAAGTTCAACAAAGATGTTATGACTCACTAAACTAATCTAACATACTCGGTTCAAAACACTCAGATGTTCAATGATTCGCCGCAGAGCAACACATGAAATAACTTTTCTAAACCTAGCGCAAACGAAATAAGACAATTATGAAAACCTGGACAATATAAATACTATGCTTAGTACGGGTCGCTCTCATATAGCCACATTTAGCAAGTTACCATTCCAAAAATGTTGACTCACTAAGCATCGTTATATCACAGATCCAGTGATTATACATGATTTGTTAACCCTGAAACTACTCTTAAAATTAACTCCAATGCATATAACTTGATTAACATAAAAGACTTAGCACGAAATACACATTATGACGCATAGACATATCATAAACTTCGAAATAGAAAGTATAATTAGAAAACAAAGCAAAGTTGTAAGGTATGCAAGTGAAAGCTAAAGTTGATCAAACCGTATCCACTTTTTAATGGGAGTCATCAATTCCCATAATTCCTGCATCTGCTTTGAATTCAGTCTCGACCCGTACAAAAGCTTCGCTAGGATGCTATTCTTTGCGAATATCGAACAAACGAATATTGAAGAACGAAAACTTTTATTGATAAGTGATTTACAAGTACACTTATACAATAATCGTTCGAGAATATTGAGAAATCTAGTAATTGAAACAAGGATTCAAATCACTTAAACATTTTCTCGCTAACACTTAAGAACGTAGCGGATCTATCTATACACACACACACACACTCACTATATATGACTAGTTTTTTTTCTGCACTTCCTTTATTGCACTAAAGGCATTCGAAATTGGTTGGAATTAGAGCCCTATTTATAGAGTTCGAAGGGTTGCGTCTATCCAAATGAAGGGTTGTGTCCATTGGTGAAAGATTGCGTCTCTTTATTGTGATTGGTTGAGAAGCTTTGATATAATCCACAATGGATAAGCACCTTTTCATGATTGGTTGACTCCTGATAGGTGTCTGTTCGTTGGTAGTTGATGGCGGTTGATCATGCTTTTTTGGCGGTTGTTAGTTAAGAAGATCATACCAGAAAATCATCCAAGTCGCGACCGCGATACACATGTCGCGACCGTGAATCTTTGATTGGAAAACTTCTGTTTTTGAAGTAAACAAGTCACGATCGCGAATGATTGTCGCGATCATGAATTGAGTTTTACTTAGAAATCTTCTTGTAATTTCACCAATCTTCGACAGCTTCGATCCTTAGCCAAATCTTTAAGTTCCATGCATCTTTTTACACCTTTTTTCACTCTTTTTTCATAGAATTCCACTTTAGATCATTTTACTCCCAAGATTTACCTAGTATTTTGCATAAAAAACAACTACATACCACGTGAAATCTTTTATACGAAGTATAAAAATGACTAAAACTATAGTGTTTCATGTATAAAATTAATGCGATAATAAATGTAATTATACACTTATCATACCCCCACACTTAACTTTTGCCTTGTCCTCAAGGTAAATTCAAAAGAAGTGTATAAATTCGGTAATCAAGTTCATCCCTTTATTTGGCGAAAGACTATTGCAGCTAGTACCACATTCCACGTTGCAAAAGATTTTAAGTAGAAGTTCAAAATTTCCCACAAATTAGTAATGTGTAATTTAATAGCTCAGTTGCATACCTTTGTTCTTAATGGAGAGTCAACTGAATCGCATCTTCATATAAGCGTTATATGCATACTCGAATATTTCCTTCTCTTAAGCATAGTATAAAGCATAAAGGACATAGAAAGAACACTTTGATTAATTTCTCTCAAGGCATTTTTAGGTAACCTAGGATGCTATAAACACTCACAATGGTTGCATTTTATGCTCCGTACCACTCTCCACTTTTTTCAGTGGTTGCATTTTATGTTCATACCACTCTTTCATTTTTTTCTTTTAAGTATATGTTTTTGAAGTACTTTATACTTTGCACCCATTTTTTGTGCTATGCTTTCTTTTCTTTTTTCACTCAATAAATGGTTGCAATTTCTGCTCCGTACCATTCCTCACCTTTTTCATAACTCATTGGTTATCCTCTCTTTCTTTTGATTTTTCACTTAATACCCTCATCTTTATTGATCAAATTCAAAGTATTATGGTTGTAGTTTCCCTACACTTTAAACACACTCAATACTTATAGGACTTATTCGAGATTTGCATATAAATCTCATAGTAAGAATACCATTAGATATTACTCCACTTAAACTTATCGGAAGCATTAAACTAAAACTATATAGCTTATACTAATTTATGTTGCATTGAAATATAAATCGAAACTTACTTGGAATGTTGCTCTTGAATGTTACTCACCACTCATCCTTGCTAATTTGATAAATGTTGTGCTACTTACGCTCAAATTCAAAATGCACTCAATTTTTGCACTAACATAGAACTTGTAAATACCTTACACTCACAGTAACCTTGGACAATTATTAGTAAAATATAAGAAATGATAATGTATAAATTGACACGAAAATCAACAAAAATTTTCAAATTCTTCGATTTTTTTAATTTTTTTAATTTTTTTCGATTTTACGGGATTTTTACAAATGCCCCCCACACTAAAGAACCCAATACCTCATTGTGAGACATTTAATAAAATTCCTAATTAAACAACTAAAGTTAATCTAAAAATTATTGAAAAAGATAATGTAAGAAAAGAATAAACCCCGTTTATTGTGAAGGAGAATCCACTAGACTAGGAGTGAATTGACAACTTTGTTTTCTAAAGAATGAAAGTAATTTTGTAGCATCGACTTATTACTTTTCTTTAGAATCTTCATGTCTTTCTTCATAACTCCAAGTTCTGCTTGGAAATTATCCAACTTAAGTTGCATGCTAGCCTTCCAATCTTTCGGAGCTTCTTCGTCTTCATCTTCTTCCTCTATT
>CATIWQ010300782.1:0-24330 GCA_949673415.1 Euphorbia schlechtendalii
TCCTTCTCTCTTCTTCCTTTCTTCTCCTCTCTTCCTCTTCCCTTCTCCTTTCTTCTTCCTCTTCCTCTTCTTTCCTTCTCCTCTCTTCCTCTTCTTCTTTCCTCTTCTGTTCTTCCTCCCTCTTTCTCTGTTCTTCTTCTCGTCGTCTTCTCTCCTCTTCTTCTTCTTTCCTCCTCTGTTCTTCCTCCCACTCTTTCAGCATCTTCATTTCCTCTTCCTCAGCACAAGAAGTGCACTCCAATATGACTGCTTCCTCCTGTTGACTCAACAGGGCATCCATGGTGGAGTTTGTCACATTAAATGAAATGCCCATTACGTCCCTGTTCAATGTCCGAAGAACCGAGCTTTTCCCTGCTACAAACTGCGGGTAATTCTTCCTTGTTGATGTGCTGAATCCCATGAACACAAATGTCTCATTGTTGAATGACATTTGAGCCATTGGATGGAATCTTGGCACTGTAAATACGTCCCCTTCTTTAACTCTGAATCTCTTGTTCTTACATTCGGTTGCATTTCCATTGCTGGCACAAACCACCCTTATCATCCCTTCCCCTTGTAAAACTATTCCTATCTCCGTTGCCATCGGATTCCAGTGTGGCCCCATCATTGATCCCTGCAAAAAAAAAAAAAAAAAAAAATCTTAGAAACTGTTTGCTATTGATTTGTAGAACGTTGCTTTTATTAAAAGGACTGGGCCTTAACGGGTATAATGGTTACCTTAGTTAGGTTGACCATGAAAATGCCAATGTTAGAATGTCTGAGAGATTTCAAGTCCCTTCGGTCAACTGTAACACTCCAGCCATTACAGTTCTCAAAATCATGGTCAGCTTCTAGAATGTTGTAAGTCTTAGACCTCTTCTTGCCAAGACTGAATTCGTAGAAGGGCCCATCTCCGTTAGTGTTCCCAATCAGAGCTTGTACTAAACTGAATTCAATTTGTTTCAAAATCGATTTCTTCTTTTCAGGCAATGCATGAACTATGGCTGCCGGCCTGGTTGCACTTAGCATCTCTTCCACCACGTCATCACCAACATTGAAAGCTGACGTCAACATCTTTCTGTCAAATCCAAGCACTAGATCACTCATGCTTGAATATGCTCCAATGGCTGGCACCTGCATCATTTTGCCTCTACTTAGACACAGGGAAAATAGTAACAACTCATAAAATGCACTCAATGCCACATTTAAGATTCAGAAAAATATCCAGTAAAAGTTGTCAAAGTTGTAAGGAGATTTGGCCTGAGAAAAGAATACATAGATGTCTTCATCTGTATTTGAAAAGATGGAGTAAATCCTGAGCTTTTGTCTTTCAGTCTGCAAATCACTTTGAACAAAGAAAACTGAGCCAGCATGCAATCTATACACATCTCCTCTTTTGATATCTATTCTCTTCATTTCCTTTCCATCCTCAGCCCAGCTCAGCTTTCCACTCCCTGTAAGTAACCCGGTTTTAGATTTCGATAATCGAAACGAAAGATGTGAACTTTGATCTAGTAGTTACCTGTATTAACATAGAAGACCATGTCAGCATGGAGAAGAACAGGGAGAAACAAAGAGTTAGGCTCCATTGTGATGAACTCCAGCTGGAAAGATCCTTTTTTTCCAGTTGTGATATTAACGGCTGTGATCTCTCCATACTGTGACACCATCACTGTCTTCCTTTCTCCTCTTTTCACCATTGATGGCTTCACTATCATTCCATTTGAATCAGAAGAATCCACGGCAAGAAGAAGATAGACAAAAAGGAAAACCAAAATTGATGGTAAAAATTTCATCTTTAGTAGTAACTCTTATCCCAGCTGTTTACTGATTGGGGCTGTTCTTATATGGAGATGAGTATATTGCCACGTGCCGTTCATAAGGACACGTGTATTTGCATGGCACACGTGGCGGGTTAGAGTTAGATTTGTTCTTCTTTGCTTAATATAGAAAGCTATTACATTTTTGCTGCTTGATTTTCGCGGTACTACCCATTTTTGGATAACTTGGTCCTAGTCTACCAATGGACTTGGCAGTTATCAAATAGTGTGAGAGAATTGGATAAATATTTAAATTGATTTTAGTGTATTAAATTGAACAGTTGGAAGCTTGGAATTCTATGAAACTTAACATTCAATTATAAACTTTTAAAGATTAGGGGAGAACATGATAAAATAAAATTTGATTTGAGGAAAAACTATTTGAACATATAATTTATCACTAAATGCAACAAATTAACTTATGATTTGCTGTTTTTAAGTTTGACAACTTTATTAACAATTGTCTTCCGCTGTTTTAGCATCAAATAATATTTCAAAATATTTTTATTACAGCTGCTTTTTGTTATAATTGCAAAGAAAAAGTAACTAGCAACATTAGCAACACTAATTAATATAAGTTTAGGCTGAGGACGTATTTTGGGATAAAGTGGGTCATATGAAGCCAATACGTGTCCTTCATGGATTAGCATAAGCTCCCAATTTTGGGCTTGGGCTCTCATTAATAATGTTTATAGGCCCAATACTCAACTTACTTTTTACATTAATTTGTTAAAAGTTATAATGATGATCCAGTTATTTGAAAAATAATTTTTTTACTGTGCTTGCAAAGTTAAAAGATGTCGTCAATCATTTATTCATTGTTGGGTTTCAGTTAAGTAAAGCAGAATATAAAATTATAACGGAAAACAACATAACAACTCTTTTTCATAATGAGTCCACCTCAAAGTTAAATTTTTTACACGATTTATCATTATTTTTTGGGTTTTCTTTTTTTTTTTTTATGAATATCTTTTGGGTTTTCGGCTTAATTGGATTTGCTCAAATATTCATGTATATATTTGAGTTGATGATTACAATTTCTTTTCCAAAAAAGTAAGTAGCTTTTCAGTTTTTGTTTTTGTTTTAAGTATTTCTTAGGTCTTTATATCTGTAAATAGAACCAGTTGACTTCACAGGTTAGAGGCATTCTGAATTGCTCATTAAAATTTTACTATATTTTTCAATGAAACAAAAGAAAAAAGTAGACTCAAAATTAACGTGACATTATTTTTGTATAGCAAGTGGAAAGGTCATATCAAATAATGGAAATATAAAATCAATTGGGCCAAGAAAATTATACCATACAACTTCCTGTAAACAACACATAAACTATGGTGACTGCAACACAACTTAGCCTTTCCTTAATGGTCCTCAAAATATAGTATAAAGGATAGAGAAAATTGTAAATTTAACATTTTAACTTATTTTATACATTTAATTGTTCTTTAAAGTGAACTTTACTCATCAATTTGACAATTTGATATTTAAGGAAACCTACTGTCGAAATTTTTTTGGGAACCACAGAACCTGCCTAATCAAATGGTTAGTTGGTCTAATGATTTGTATCAATTAACAAAATTTTACGGAAATTTTTCAGAGTTCTCATTTGAGTATCCCTTAATGCTTCGACATGTGTCCATTTTATTTTATATTTTCTCTTTCTTGATTTTTAATTTTCTCTCTCCTTATTTTAAACACAAATAAAGCTGTCTTGAAACTCAAATGCCCAGTTTTACTAATAAATGTTATACAGTATACTAACAAATCTGATAAATAAACCCTTATTACCAAGTTTTACCATTAGTGTAGACGTGCAATCAGTGTATTATATGCTCTTCAAGCCTAACGGGTGAGTGAGAGATATCATTTATATCTATTGGTAAAACTTTAAACATGTTTTTTGCCAATATGTTGACAAAATATAATGGAATGACTTGTATTTATCCCACCAGAAATTAGCTAGCAAGCCAAGCATCACACATAGTAACCAAAATATGAAACACCAACACCCATAACAAACACGAAATACGTCAAAATTTGTGTATCAAATTGATATTAAAAATTCAAATTTTGTATGAAAGACTGAATAGTCCCTAAAGTGGAGAGATAACCATAAGCCTCATTCATGTGCAAAAGTGTATGCATATTAATAATTTTTTGAAAGGATTCCAAATGATCAAAGAGTATATTAATGAATTAATGGGGTGATGTATATTAAGAAGTCAATAATTGAATCAAAAGGGTATTTTTATTTTTGCCCTAAAAGCAAATCCAACAACATATCCTGAAGGATCCTACCCATACAGAAGATCCTTTAACCACCAAAATGACCCTTCATTTCATTGCTACCTTTATAATTGCTATCACAATTGTTGATTTAGTTCCAGACTTTCAGTTATTCAATTTCTATGTAGTATATAAGTCATTAATATGTTTCATATATTATGTAATTCAATACATATTTTATTCTACTAGACGTGTGCATTTCTGTTCAAAATACGTAAAAACAACAATTTGTATAATATATAGATTAAAAAATGTACAGGAACTTGATAGACCAACACATAACATCGTAAATGAGCCAAGCCGTTCATGAATAATTCGGTGTTCGGGTCGATTTATAAATGAATAATTTGTGAACATGATTTTATGACTCGAATTATAAACGAACTGAACATGAACAAGGTAAAGCTCGGCTCATTAACAAATTTGATTAAAGATTCGTGAACAAGTTCGTGAACAAACTCGATAATGTGCGTGTTGATTATTACAAGTACGTATCAAAATAAATTTTTTATAAAACTTTAAGTAAAGTATTGCTATATAAATTTAATCTAACACAATAAAAATAAGTTTATGACATGCTTTAAATTACGTATTGGATTGATAATTTTATTTGCGAACAAAAATAAACGAGCTCGTTCTCGAAAACTCAACGAACGGTTGACGAACAAAATGAATAAAATGTTCATGAACAGTTCACGAACAAACAAACACTAAAACGAGTCAAATACAAACAAAATTTTGAATTCAAATTCAAACTCGAACCAATTTATGTTCATTTAAAAATAACAAAGGAACACAAATAAACCCTAGCTCGACTCCACTCACCTAAAGAACTACAAACGCATTATACAAGATAAATAAAGTAGCTTTGCCTCGCTTTCTTGTCTTTCCTTCTGTCTTTCATTTTTTCATATCAATTATTTAATTAATAGATCAGTTTGGAATCTCCAACATAGCTTTTGTGTAGAATAAGCTGCCCCAATATCTCTTTTCCGCCGTGTGTGACTCGTGTACGTCCAAATCCTTAACATCTAAGTATTTGACTTATTAACTGTAATTTTATTCTTTAATTTACTAGTACATTCATAAATCAAATGTTAATCACGACCTCTGGATTGCTTTTTTATTTTTCTATTCTTTCTTATAAAGTTATGTACCAAAAAAATTTCCAAAATTTCCATGTCGTCCTAATAAATGTAGGTAAAAGTATGTTGACACTCCAATTGATATTTTTATAATAATCATCGATTACTAATTGGACATAATCCGAGTAATTAATTCACAAAGTGGGTGGGGTGACTAGAGTCCGAACCTTGACACCCACATTAAAAAAAAAATAATAACCCTCAATTAATAAATATTATAATGAATTTGGTTTATTCAATTTTTAATAATTTTTAATATATCTATAATATTTAAAGATTCATTAAACAAGCTGTGACTTGAACCCATAACCTTTTAATTATAGAAAAAGTCTCAACCATTACAAATATAATTGGTTTCTTGTATTTAACAAAAAAAAAAAAAAAAACATAAATGCAGGTGGATCATATCTATATTGTTTATGTATATTATAAATGGGATAATTTATAATAAATATAAGTGTATGAGTATGTTCTTTTCTTAATATCATTGTTTTCAATTATCGATTTATATGCTTAGAAGCTTCATAGATATCAATCATTGAAAATGTTTAAATAATTAATAAAGTAACTATCCGTAAATAAAGTTACAAATTAAGTGGTGGGATGGACTAAAATATACGAAAATGTAATCCAATAGTAAATCTACAAAACTTAAATAAAGCCAAAATTTTTGATAGAAAGTAGCATTGGATGCCTCAGTAATTTATATATGTAAAAGATCATTATAATAAGCTTGATTACGACATTAGTGCTTACATAAAAGGCTAATGGCAATAATAATAATAACAACAACAATAGTAATAACAACAATACTAATAAGTGACACTATAATTAGGGATGTAAATGAGTCGAGTCGAGTTCGAACACTGACTATTCAAGTTTGTTTGTTAAATTTTTAACGAAATCTAGCTCAAGCCGAGTTTAAATTAAACTTAACCGAACTCTATTTGATCGAGTTTAGCCGAGCTTTAATCAGACATGTTAATTAAATTTTGACAAGCACTAGCTAAGTTTGGAACTTAATATTGTGTTTTGATTTCATGAATCAAATAGTTTACATATTTGAATTTATTTAATCTTTTAAAAATACTTATATTTAACCGTACATATATACTCATGCTTATTTATTTTTCATAACATACTTATAATTCATACAACTAATAAATATAATATTCTTGTTTTTTTTGACATGTTTACTAGTCCGCTGACGAGCTTATTCGCAAGTAAGTTCGCGATCTTTGAATTGAGTACCCCATGGTTCAAGTCTGTATACTTATTAAAACGAACCTAACTTCATGTTCATGATCAAATTTGTTTATTAGCGAGTCGAGCTCAAACGAACTTTAATCGAATCGAATATCGAGTTGTTCATGAATAACTCTGTTCATTTACAACTCTAACTACAATCGGATAAAGGACTTAATCGCTCTTTTCTGATATTGTGGCGAAAAAAGTTTTGTCCTTTAACAAGTCCAGCCCAATTACTCTAACATACGAAACCTTAGAGCTATTGAGCCAACTCCTAGTGAAAGGGCGATAGTGAGTGAGATGCTGAAAGAGTCGAACAATCAAATTTTTTTATCTTTATATAATTTTCGAGCAATTAATAATGTCAAAATTTTTATATTTATAGAAATTTCGAGCAACCAATAATGTCAACTGTTTTTCCGGGCTACCCTATATACCACCAATATGTGAAATAATTAATAAAGAAAAGATGGAATAAATATACTTAAATTTGAGGAGAAGGCTCAATTCCATATTTTCACTAAAACTAGTTACTGAGAATATGAGGAGTATATCATTACATAAAAATAGTAACATTCCTTTTTACTAATAATTTTATTTTAAATATTTTTTATTGAATTGAAATTTTTTCAGATAAAAACCAAAATTAAGGAAAAAAATCCTCTGTCCCCAATTGATGTTCCCATGCCTGTCCTCCCTATCAGAAAATATCACATGTCAATTTTTATTATATTTTAATAATTATTAATTTCTCTCTCCTACTTTTTTAATTAAAATATAATAAAAATTGACACGTGACATTTTCTGATTGGGAGGACAGGCAGGGGATACCAATTGGGGAGAGATGATTTTTTTCCCAAAATTAATATCTACAGTTCTTTCTTTAATCTCCAATCACATATTAGAAGTTTCTTTATTGCTTTGTTTTTTAATACATTAATTTATTTAATATGAACAATAAATATGTTTATAATATAGACGTGACCTTACACGGATTTATATATAGTTAAAACTTGACTCCTCAATAAAAGTTAATGAAAAATCACAATAGTGGAACAAAGAACATATTCCCTTCTTTTTTATTTTCTTATCTTTCTTGCATGGGCGTGGTTTCTACGCGCTGACTTTAATAAAAATGCACTGCATATCCGACAAAAAGCCGTCTTTGTGGGGTCCACTTTGAGGTCAGCAAATGCCTAATGTTCGTCACAATTCCATTCAATGTCTTTATTTTTCAGAAAGTTTACTTGTCTAAACTTTTAAAATCAAATCAATTTTTCCATAAATTTTAGATTATTTTGAGAATCACAAATATATTTTTTTATTAGATCGTGATTAGTAGTTTTAAAAAATTATAATAAAGTGAATAATTTTAAAAAATTATTCAAGTATCGATGAATAATTGTTAAATAATAATGTTAACTTATAGAATTGTTAAGTTTATTGAAAAATTTTCTTGAACATTACTATTTTTAGTGAAAATCACATTTTTTCCTCGATTTGTAAATTTTTGAAATCACAATCATCATTTTGCAAAGAAAAATTTCACAAAACTCTTTTCGTAAAATCGGCAAACCACAAGCCATATTTTTTAAATTTACCCATTTTTGTAAGTTAAATAATCATAAACTAATATGTGATTATGAATATGTTAATGTACTTTTACCAAGTTTATAAGGTTATGATAATCTTTGAAAAGTTTAAGGGTTAAGATATCATTTAAGTCAAATTAAGGCAGTGACTAAAAATATATTTCATATTTTAGGAGAAAAAACTAGACATTAAGTATATGTTGTGTCCAACCTGAATTTGTTCCCATGGACTGAGCTTGTTTTAAGTTTGACTTGAATTCGATGCTACAGCCAGAAGTTTTATTGGTGAATTTGATAATTATATGAATATCCAAACCTGAATCAATAAATTTATTTTATTATATATATTAATTATAAGCATTTCGTGTTGGTTTGTCTAATTTGCCTTTATTCATGGGAAAGATAAAGTTTGAAGTTAACATTGTAGTTATTTTTTTTGTCACACTATTGTTCCCATTGAGTTAATATGTCTCATGTATTTAGTCATCCCTCTTTCCTAACATATTTAGTAAAAAATGCACGGCAATCTTAGGGTCCGCTTAGTATTGTTTCATATCTTTTTACATATAAAGTTTCACATATAATTTTTTTATAAAATAACATATTTTAATATGAGATAATAAAATTAAGGGTAAATTTCAAAAAAATACCTCGTGCTTTTCGACCATTTTCAAAAAAGAACCTGTAATATTTTTAGATCTCAAAAGAAGGTACGTGATTTCAAATCGTTAGCAAACCAACGCATTTTTGCTACCAGTGTTTAATTGATGGCATGGCAGAGGGGTATTTTTGAAAATTCACTTCCAAAAAATACTTCTCCTTTGATATCTCTGTTTCTCCTTCAATATGGTTCATGTTCTGAATTCTATCTTCAATCTCACCTTCTGATCACCACCCACACTGTCAGAGTTTGCTGACGTGGCAGTGGATGCTGTGACGGCAGTTGCTTCCCTGTTTTTGGACGTGGCAGTGGATGCTGTGACGGCAGTTCCTTCCCTGTTTTTGAACCCGTAATGATTCTTCTTTTCTTCTTGTGTTTAATACCACAAGCATTGCAGAGAGACTAAAACAAACAACAAATGTAAGAAATAATCAATTGGGTATGGATTAAAATCAAATGGGTATCACAAACAAGTTTGAATCAAAATAAAGAAAACCCCCAAATGAAGAGCAGAGAAATGATCAAACCTTTGGTCCGACGGGGAAAGCACACTTTCATTTTTTTGTGATTGAATGGGAAGATCAGTTCGGACCCAGATTCAAAGGGTATTCAAATTTGAATAAAGGAACAAACTTTTCAACTGGGTATTCAATACATTGAATAACCCATAAGTTAAACTCCAAAAATATCAAACTGGGTATTACATGTCAATTCCCAAAATTGGTGACATATTAATCAATAAATCGGTGGTACAGCGAAGAAGGGAGCACTGTTGGTGATAGGAAGAAATTAAAAAGAAAAGAAAAAGAAAAGGAAAGAGATAAAAAAAATGAATTGAATTTAATCATAAAGTATAATTTTACAAAAATATCTCTTGTCACATCAGTTAATTTGACGATCTCGAAATCACAGGTTCCTTTTTGAAATTCATAATAACACGAATCATCTTTTAAAAACGATCAAAATCACAAGGTATTTTTTTGAAATTAACTCTAAAATTAGTCGGTTGAAAATACAATCTTAAATTGTTCCTTAATAGTTTAATTACAGAACCTTAATGCAGAGAGTAGTGACTAAAAAAGATTAATAAAATAACGAACTTCAAACAAATTTAGTTACCTCTTTCTTTTTTGATAAAAAATAAACTTAGTTCTTTTTTTAATGCTTAGTAAATAGTGATATTAATAAAATTAATAGCAACTTATAAATGTGAACGTATAATCATCAAATCGTAATATTCTTAAGTTGCACGCTTATGGTTGCATACGATTGACTGATTTAATTGGTAGCTTTTCATTAAATTTTGTTTGATTAATTACTTTAAGTTATAGTTCAATTTCTCATAAAAAAAGGTTAATTACTTTAGCATCTCTTGCAGCAGTATATCAACTTAGCATAAAAAAAATCCTTTAAATTATTGAATGCCATAGTCCTACTTTGATACGTATATTAGGTCTAATAGTATGTGAATTGGGACAAAGGAATATATATATATACACCTTCTCTAATAATAGAGATTCTGATCTTTCTTTCAGCTTCTAATCCTTATTTATATAAGGGTATGTGTTAATTGTATGGATGGTAACAGATTCCGAATCTGGTCTAGATACGGATCCATTATTTAGGATATTGATATTATTTTTATAGATTCGTCGGATTCGGGTCTAAGAGACAGATTCAGATATGGAAATTCGTAGTTAAAGATTAATTGTACGTTTTTATTTATTATTTATTTGAAAATATTGAATAGTTAATATTATTTGAGATCCATGTAAGTTCAATTACATAAACAAAATTAAATGTGGATGTAAACTATTTGAAACAATGTGAAAGTTACAAATATAGAAGCTGAAATTAAGAATTAGATGAATTTTGGATTCGGATAGATCCTAAATTATACATCCAACGAATTCGGATTTAGCAAATTCAAACGGATCCAGAACATGTCTAAGCCGGAATCGATCCAGATCAGGCCCATTACGCTAGTTAACTGATTTAAACGAGTTTAACATATCTCATGTAATTAAAATTTAAATCATTCTATCATTTCTTTGTCCCCTAATCTTTGTGTTTAGGCCTTTTGTGGGGTTCACTTATTTTATTTTAGTTAGTGGTTCTACACCTAATTATGAAACTTTCAAGCCCACAAGTTGACTCTTTGTCGTTTTCTTTATATACTTTGATTTAATTTTGTCGTTTTAGCTTTGTTTTCCTCTGTTTTCAGCTTTAGTTTGCAAATGATTCTTATAAAATGGGATTTATGTGCATAATTAATGTTCGATTACAACTTAAACTTAATTCATTAGTATTAATAAGTTCACTTTGACTAACAATTAGATAAATGTTGACTCATTGCAACCTAATTAATTAATTTGATTAAATGAAGTTGAGAGATAAAGGACAACAAAGAAAGACATGCACATGAAGTTAGCTTGTTGGCATGCAATAGTTCGAACTTTGGCACATATATTAACTCTAGTTGTAACATCACTTCCTATATGCTTTACTTCGTCCTCTATCAGTAAACTCGAAAAAATTTCATTGATCATTTAACTGGAAAATATGATAGGCCTAACATGGTACGAATAAAAAGTTCACACAATTTTTTTTTTAAATGCCAATTATGTAATTTCTCCTAAAGAGTGTAATTAGTACAGATAACTAGTAAAATGACCAAAATCAAACAATACGATGCTTTATATCACACTTACCTGCTATATCAACCTCTAGTCCAATGTGAGCAGTTAATTAATAATTCGAATTGTCAAATTGTAGAATTATTGATTTGTTGTCAAAAAAAAAAAAAAAAAAATAGAAGAAAACTAATGAGACTATGAACAGTTACAATAGCTTAAAAGGTTATGAGACTAATGAACCAAGAAGAACTTGAAATAAAAGCAATCTACAAAACGTAAAAAAAAAGAAGGCCACAAATGAAGAAGCATAAATTTTTTTACTACATGCTCATATTAACCGAACTGATCGGTCAATACCATGTTCGTATACAACTACAAATGTTGACATGATGTGAGCACCACAAAATTTATTGACGAACATGTACACTTCCATGCATTCATAATTACAAATATATTTTTGTATGGGTGACATTAATGTTTACAAGTATAGTATAGATCAATCTAGTGGATGAAGTGTAAACCAACCAGCACTACAGGCTGAGCCATGAGAATCCCATAAAGGAACCCTTTAAAAGCAATACTTCTCCTTCAAGCTTCCCATCTGATAAAAGGATTGAAAAAAACCTGTCAATCATGTTACAGGGCAAACGACTTTTTCTGGACTAAGTGGTATAACAATTTTGGTATATACATATGCATTTGTCTAGTGGATTGTGAAATTTGCTAACCGAATCCAATTTTCTTGTTTAGTTCATGCGTTATGCAATTTATTACTTTTTAATTAGGATTTGTACTATAATTTCCATTGACTAGGCTGGTATGCATAATCTTTAGACATGAGACAAAAAGCAATAAATAACTTAATACATATACCAAATGGATAACATGTATATATAACAAAAATTAAATGGATAAACAAGCTATACCATATAACTTAAAAGGTACTTTTCTCATTGTATTACATGATCAAACATGTATGTACATCCGGTATTATTTGAAATGTTTTATTTTCGAACTTCAAATTTCACTTACAACTGCACGATCGATCGATGTTGACCAAAATGGCCTAAAATGCTCCCAAATAATTCATTAAAAAAATGAAGGAATACATAAAACAATTGTTACATACAATCATACATATATACATGTAATATTCTTCAATGTACATAATGCCATGCATGAATAACATGCACACGCAATCATAAAAAGGCAGCAATCACACCTTCAAAAAGCCCTCCTCCTCACTCTTTCTCTTCTTCACCTTAGCAATGAAAGTCCCAATTGCCTCACCAAAACAGACCATTACTACTCTCCAACCCAATACCACTCCCGCGTGCTACGAACCCACCTCGGTTCTCGAACTCCGCGGGAGCCCTAGCCCCGTCTGTAGTAAACCAATATCCTCTGCTGTTGCTTCTGATCCTTCGCTCGAATGGGAAGAACATGTTCTTCAGAATTTTGATTGGGACTCTATCATGAAAGAACTTGATTTCGATAATTTGAAAGGCGAATCCGTTATCCACCATACCCAAAGTCTCCCTGATTTATCATCGGCCAGTCATTATCATCCTCCTCCGAATCCTCTTCATCATGTTCCAGATTTCAATGATGTTTGCTTTAACAATAATCTCAATTCTAATCCTCCTCAGGATTTGATTTCTCTTGATTTATCATCTCATCATCACAGCGCCCCCGGGAATTATAATTGGAACAGTTTTGATCTTATTCAAGAACTTATTCGAGCTGCTGATTGTGTTGATGGTAATGAAATTCAGCTAGCTAATGGAATATTAGAAAGGCTGAATCACCCTTTACTGTCGCCGGTCGGAAAACCACTTCAACGAGCTTCTTTTTTCTTCAAAGAAGCGCTTCAGTCACTCTTGATGACAACTGTATCTTCCAATTCCCGACCGTCGCCTGCGGCTGCCGGATCTCGGATTGCTTCGTGGTCCGATGTGATTCAGACTATAAAGGCTTACAAGGTTTTCTCGGCGATTTCTCCGATTCCGATGTTCAACCATTTCACCGTCAATCAAGCTCTCCTCGACACCCTAGATGATTCGGCGCCGTTTATCCATGTGATTGATTTCGATATCGGCCTCGGCTGCCATTACGCTTCTTTAATGAGAGAGCTCATCGAGAAATCTGATTACAGTAAACTCACATCGCCGGTTCTCCGAATCACCGCCGTTGTATCGGAGGATTATGCGATTCAGACTCAGCTGATTAAACAGTGTCTCTCTCAGTACGCAATTGACTTGAAGATAAGATTTCAGATCGAATTCGTCCTCGCCCGTACTTTCGAAATGGTTTCGTTCAAATCGGTTAAGTTCATCGACGGCGAAAAGACAGCAATTCTGTTGTCTCCGGCGTTTTTCCGCCGTCTTGGTTCGAACAGCATCATCAACAACTTCGTAAGTGATCTCCGGCGAGTCTCCCCCAGCGTTGTTGTGGTTGTAGATAGCGAAGGATGGGTGGAAACCGGCGGGGCTTCATTCAGGAGGAATTTCGTTAACGGTCTCGAGTATTTCGCCATGGTATTCGAGTCACTCGATGCGGCGGCGGTGAGTGCCGGAGGAGAGTGGGTGAGGAAAATTGAGATGTATTTGATAAAACATATGATCATAGCCGCCGTGGAAGGGTGTGGGAGGCGGATGTCGCCGCCGTGGAGGGAGGTTCTTGGTGGAGCGGGAATGAGACAGTTACAATTCAGTCAGTTCGCTGATTTTCAAGCGGAGTGTTTGCTGGGGAAAGTACAAGCCAGAGGATTCTACGTGGCTAAACGAAATGCTGAGTTGGTGCTTTGCTGGCATGAGCGGCCACTTATTGCCACGTCAGCGTGGAAGTTTTAGAAATCAAAAGAAAAAATAAGGTTATAGGAAGGAAATTAATTAAAGTGTTTTAGGATGTACTAAATAATTAAAATGTGTCATCCTGAGACATTAGTTTTACTTTGTTTTTGGATTTGGTGGATAGTGTACCCTTATGTAAAATTTAGAAAATTGAGGCCCTGGTTAAATCTGATAAATATAGGATATCAACGGCTTCATCTTCGATAGCTAAGCCAACAACACTATCAAGTTTTTGCCTTTGGATCAACTTTTGCTTGTACTATCAAAAACCAAAGAAATTTGCATTTGTGAAGTATATGACTCGAAATTGTATTTAAGAATTCTTATTACTGCTACTGCTGTGCATTTCCATATTTTTTGGAGCAACTAACCATATGAGAGATACTCTGCCATATCAAAGCCGATCTCGAACCTTTCGAGCGGGATACGAAAAACAATCGTGGATAATGAGTCAGATCTGATTATTATTTAAAGAGAGACTAGTTGTTGATGCTTGAGTGAAAACAATGTAAATAGGTGTCTCTCAATTTTTCTAATAAACTATACATCTTGACATGATAGCTGTGAAAATAAATTAAAGTGCTAACATTTAAACTTCATAGTTTACTGTTACGGTTGTTATAGCGGTTTGTTGTTACGATCTATTATTACAATTTACTGTTTGTACTATTAACTATTACGTATTTAATGTTCGGTCAAATTATAACTTACGGTTACTGTTAAAATTGATAAATATCTAAAATGAACATATTTAAAATTAATAAATACATAAAAAGAATAAGTAAAGTTATTTTTAGATAAATAATTTAAACCTCAAAAAGATTTCGCAAAAAGTTACATATTTTGATGAGGTTTAGAAAAAAAGATAAATTCCCTCTAAGAATTAACCTCTACCCATATTTTGAGTCTATCCAAACACTATTAATTATATCTTTTTTCTTTTTGAAAAGGAAAAAACTTCTTTTCACATAACTAATAAACACCCCCTTGTGTTTAGATCTTACCACATCAATCGATTTGTTGGAGGAATCCAACCTGAACAGGAGCGAATGGACATCGAAACCGAACAAAAACTTGAGTTCATCAACTCACATTTCAGTCATCAAATAAGTAGGAAGAAAGAGTACAAATTTATACAATACGGATTCAATCACCAAATAGGTAGAAAGAGTAAAAAATTATATGTTCTTTATATTCGTTTGTCCATACTGGAATGCTAACGATAATAATACAACATGTCTCTGAGGTTTCAAACCCTGTTAGAATGTCGTAAGCAAAAGCTACATCTATAACTAAAAAGTGTAGTTTAGCTCGCAAAATGAAATGGAATACGACGGAAGAATAAATATTCCTTAATGGATCCATTGATCGTTAAATAAATATCTATTCTATTCTACCATATTCCATTCTATTTTTGCGAACAACGTAAACACATTCTAGCTTAATTCATGCTAAACTCATAATCTACTTAAGCTAGAGAAAAATAATTAATATATATGTTGTTGCTCATTTTACTCGCTCTACTAACTGTTCCCCTCGTCGCCAAGAGATTGAACAATCGAGGAATGGTTGTTGCTCTGTTCAAGGTTACCTACTGCATCTGGTCCATATACACGTGTCAGTTCATCCTGTTGTAACATCACAAAATGTGCCAAGCAACTGACTATCAGTGAAAAATTTTGGTTTTCGCTATAGCCTCTTAAGGCGAGAATAAAAAAGGGATGGGGATGAAAACAAACCTTAATGGAATCGTTTTCGGATTTAAGTTTCTCGCATTCTTTGGACAGCTTCTGAAGTTCGTCTCTGAGGTCGCGGTTTTCGGTGCTTAAGCTCTCCACCCTCACTTGTAGCTCTTCACACTCTGCCTGTTCAAATTAGAATAAAAAAAATTAAGAATATCAGCAAACAAGTGTGCTAACTAACGAATCCAATCAATACCTGTTTGCGCAACCTTGACCGCCTCGCTGACTCCCTGTTTGACTGCTTCCTTTTTTGTCTTTTAATTTCACGCTCATCCTACCAAAACATTTATGATTTACAAACAATGAAACTGGACTACTTGACCACAGAAGTAAAAGCAGTGGACGCTGGAAAATTCTGTATTGACCAGAGGCCGAATGCATAGTTTGCCTCCTGAATTAGGTCTCAAAAGCTAAATGACCCTCTGAACTTTAAAAAGCACCCTGTTACCCCCCTGAACTTGTAAAAATGCATCAGATTGCCCCCTCGACTTGAAAAACGCCACTGACTCGCCCTCAGTGGAAGAACCTTGCGGTGGAACCCTTAGGTTTTCGAGGCATTGGATTCTCACAAATGTTTGCGTTACTCAAGCCGACATTCTCGCTTGCTCCTTGATTGACACGTGTCAACTTATGGTGGAGAGAGAAAAATGACATATTTAAAAAATCAAACCGACTAGAAGATTACACGTGGTATTTAGGGGGCAAATTGGTGGCTTCTTACAAGTTGAGAGGGCATCCGGGTGTTCTATAAAGTTCAGGGAGTCATTTGACTTTTGAGACCAAGTTCAGGGGGCAAATCATGCATTAAGCCATGACTAAGGGAAAGTAACATACTTGGACCCATTGTTCGGGCATCATTGGTGGAGTAATTGCAGGAGAGGGACCAGCTGCATTTGGCATCATTTTAGCAGATGGATCCCATAAATCCATTCCAATGTTAAGGTTAGTTGCGGCCATAGATGCAACTGGCTTCCCAGCCACAGATGTTCCACCACTGTTATTTTGTGCATTCGCTGCAATTAAGTCAGAATTATTTATAATGTTACTTCAAGTTAAATATTAGACACCAAGGGCCGGTTTATGATTGCTTTCTCAGGCTGCTGTCATGAAAAGCTCAATTTTCAAGGTTTCCTTATGAGCACAGAATTTGACCTTGAGAAATCAATAGCAAACAGATCCTATTAATTAGTATCAAGAGTCAAATTCTTTTGTCTAAGACCAAAATATGTTCGTTTTATTGAAAGTTTTTGAGTGGAGCTTTTCAGGACAGCAACTCGGAAAACAAAACCAAACAGGCCTTAAAGGTTGGATATGCCAAACATACCATCTGCAAGCATCTTGTTGAAACTCCCCTTCTTATTTGCACCATATTCCTTCGTAAAATCGAAATTTTTCAACATTATTAAGCACCTCAACACAATAAACTCAGTAGCTATGTCTACGCACTTGAGGAAAAAAATTACCTGTTGATTCTCGTCGCTTCCGTCTGAGGAGCCATCAGTACCACTTTCACCACTGCTCAAAGACATTTTATCAGACAAAGATTCATAATACAGAACAGTACAGAAACCGAAGACAGCATTCCATTGGACTAGAAAAAAGTCACCTCTGGGAGGCACCATCGTTCCCGGAACCCGAAGTTGCTTTTTTAGCCTCCCCTCCCTTGCTGGCTGTCGCCCCCTTAGATTTTTTGGCTGAAGCACGGTCCTTTCCTTCGGGATATTCCTCACTAACAGGTGCCAAATTTTGTGCCTACAGAAGATATCAAATATTCAATATTAAACTAGGCAGATCAAGACCAACACGGATCATTCCAGTGGGCATCGAGTATTACCATAGTCATACTAGGATGGGCATATACACCTCCAGCGGGATATAAAGTCGGGTATGGAACTGGGGTCCCATATGGTGGTGCCATTAAGGGGTGCTGAAAAATTGTAAGTAGAAAATATTAAAAATATTTCTCTTTTTGAGCAAATTGGAGGCATGAATCACAATGCTGCCGTATATGAGATATTTTCAGCAGTAAGTTGTACCTGACCACCCCAGATATAAGGGTGGGGAGTTGGAGATGGAACTGTTGATGCATAAAAAGGCGGAGGAGTAGCTCCAGCACCATAGTAAGCCTTTACAAGTTATCCACAGACTTGTAAGTATTTTACATTATTTCCACAAATTATAAGAATCGAAATTATCCTTATGTTCACAAATACAAACCTGCATGGAATTGGACCAATCAGGATAGACTGGCGTTGTTGGTATTTCCTGCGAGAGTCAATTGAGATTAATAATTTTATTGGCCGAATGATCTTATGCAAGGAAACATAAAAAAGACACGCACCTGAGTAGGAGTTGCCGGTTTCGAAGTCTTAGTAGGCGTGCTTTCCTCTCCTGTCCCCATCAAATAAAATCAACAAGTAGTAGTAATCAAGAATTTACGGTTATAACTTATCAATACTGAGCAATAGCTACAAAGTTCCTGCAGACATTGTATCACTCCGAATTAGAATAGTTTTACAGTCCCATATTCCAGTCATTTTCATATAACGATCTTAAATAAGGCCAAGTGCTTGTAAAGACCAGAATCCCTCTATATTGAAAAAGAAGTACAAAAAACCTGCCACGCAAAATTATGGCCTCCTCTTTTAAGTTCAGCATGAAAGCTGAAAATGCAATAGTAATCTTAAACTTCAAAATGTAACCCACAAGTTAAAGTTACTCCCAGCATAGACAAGCTAAGAACAATTACAGCCTAATTTTAAAACTTTCCCGTAGTAGGCATGACCTGCTTAGTATGATCTTTCTAAAGGATGCAAACCATTTGATCGAAATCACAGAGATACGACAGTCAGTCAAGAGTTGAAAGCTGAAACAACTAAAGTACTATTCCGACTTATGCCATTTCTCTAAAAAAAATATCATTTTTTTACAAATATGGCACATAATACTCAACCCCCTTCTGCCCACATCACGTACACTGAACATACTATACATGTTGCAAAGGTCAAGGTCTCATCTTCACAAACATCAAATTGCATCAAATTTTTCACTCAATTTTCGTTCAAGAGACAACCCATTTTTCGTTCAAATTTTACACTCGACGGAAATTACAATAAATCAAGCAGTACACATTCTGTTGTCAAAAGACCAAGATTGATTCAGTAATACTGATAGACACATACTCTAAATTCTTATTTCAGAGAATTCACCATAGATACATCTCAAACCAATAACCTTGTAGATTTCAACTACGAGGATGTGGAAGAAGACAAATCTTGAAGTTGTCAGCAATACCAGAGCTCATGAAGATTGATAGGTAAAGAAAACTGTATGACTTCCATTTATGCAGATATATTTCCATGAAACGTTGACATTACAAAAATTTAAATGTAGGAATTTACCATATTTGCGATTGAAGATATTTGACACATCTGTTAGCATATATATTTGCCAAACTGACTAGGCAAAGGTAATTAAGATATAACCCTTTCTCTAATCGAATTGAACTAAGAAATTAAAAGTTGCATAAGCCAAAATTAGTAAATAAGAGAATTAATTAGAAGTAACTTGTCCAACCAAGCAATGTAACTATGTAAGGAGATGTAATTGCATCCTCGTACATGTCAAATATTCTTAGTAACTAACAAATATAAAGCACATAAATTTCAGTTTGACACCTGAAACAAAAGTCCAAATATTCGTAATTTGCCCAGAAGTTAAACTAAACTCAAATAAGTACAAAAATCAGTATCAACAAAATCCACACGATTGACTCTGATTTCCTACAAAACAAGCACAAAACTCAAAACAATCTCAGAGCCAGAACAAAAAAGAGCTGCTCACGCACATCAGAGATTCAATAAAAACGAGAAAAAAGTTGAGCTCTCCAATAAATTTAACAGGATAAATATAAAATTCCATAAACATAATAAAAAAAATTCGAATACAAGATAAGAACCCTCTAAAAAAAAGGTTAGAGAGAGAGAGAGAGGGGACCTGGCTTCATGGCGTGGAAGAAAAGAATGAGGTGGAAGTCCAAGTAGGAAGCTTTCAAAATAATGAGCAAACAAAAGAATTAAGAGAACAACAAAGGCTTCTTTCTCTGAGACACTTTCCTTTATCCGCAGAGATCAATGGCTAAAATCGAAGCAAAATTTAAGAACCCTAAAAAAGCACCAATTGAACACAGACAGTTGGAGAGAGAGGGGGAAAACAAAGGCGAAAAATTATTAAACGGAAAAATCCTCAATAGCCCATTGAGAGGACGATTTTGGAAAAGTAAGTGATGATGTGGGTGTAGCGATGGCCAATTAGAGGTTGAGCGGAAGGAGGAGGAAGGTGACCGGAAAGAGAGAGGGGATTAGGGTTTGAAGAAGATGACACGTACGAGAAAGAGGAATCCAGCTGTCCTATTATTACTGGATTAGGTGTTATATAAGTATGAGTCACGTCGAAAGCCACCTGTAATGGATAATATTTCTTAAGGTTCTTGTACCAGAATTATACAACTTGTCTTTTTAATTTCTTCTTGTTAAACTTCAATTCAATAATCTGTGTAAGAATTCTTTAAAATAAGAATCTGCAAGTTTTGTCAATTTTTAACTTACATAAATATTTTTAATTTTTCATATGGAAAAATGGCTCTCTATTATACTTGTATAAGAGTTATGCTATTTGCAAGATTGAGCATGTGTTCGTTTTTTTTTACAAAGTTTGGTAACCGAGTTTGGCATCTGTTCTTATTCGGATTTGAAGGTAATTGGAAACGAATTCAAATTTGTCATTTTTTTTTCCCGAAGATTGAAGATGCGACGATTTGTATGCCGAATCAGAATTGTCTCATTATGCATTGGAGAACAAAGGGGCCCAGGAGAGAGAAATATGGAGAGAAAAATAAAATTTCATCAACATTATTTTGTATCCATTTTCACCTACTTATAGAGAATGAAAATGGAAAAATGTACTTTTGGTACATGTGAAAAATATAAATTCAAATAAATCCTTAAACTTATTTATTTTTTAAAGTCCAATAATTTAAATTGAGTCGGATCCTTAGACCCGATTATCCAATTCACGGGTGGACTAGGTATTTCCAACAGAACCTCATCAAAACAAGAAAAATTTTATATACATATTAAATTTAAAAAATTTTGGGGTTTTTTTTATATTTGAGCATATTAAACTAGAAATTCTACTATTTTATACAAGAATGCAACAAAAGAATGTGATTAAATGTAAAATCTAAAATTTTTTTAATATAATTTATTTTTTGTTTCTATCTATTTCATCAAATATTTGAAAAACCAAAAAGTATTTATGACGTGGGTTGAACTTGAAAATCATTCAATAGTTTATGTTGCCCGACCCGGTCCGAAATCTTATCGAGAGCCGAGCTTGGATTGATGCATTGGGTAAAAGGTCCGACCAAACCCAATTCACTCAATGAACAAATACGCCCGTAATGCAAAGTTTAAAATGTTTGTTAGCTGGTAGTATGTTAAATAAAGTCTTGGGGTAACAATTAATATCAAAACATTGGCAAAATACTTGCTTTAAAAAAGTTTCAAACTGGCTAGTTCTTCTCGAATATTCAGAAAGTTTGGCGTTTCACTCTATCACCAAAACAACGACTTCTAATCTCACAAAAAACAAACAAAACACAAGAACATCTAATATCAAACCATGGGTTAGGTGGAATGTTTTATACATTTATGAACATAAGGACTTTTTTTTGTTTTCACTGTTCATAATATTTTATGTAATTTGAAGAATTTGTTATCATTATTTTTTTAACATTTACTTATTTATAAAATTTTCATACCGCGTACCTGTATATAAAATTAGGATGGTATTCTCGTATCCTAAAATTTTAAAGGTGTCGATCCGCACCTTTACCGAATTCTTGTATCTGAGTCTTGGTAACATAGCTTACAAAATGTCTTTTTTACAAATACTTTTGTTTGTCGGAGCTTCTAACAAAAATAATATGTACGAGCAAAATTTGGTCATGTTCTCTTCAACTTCTGAATACTGAACTGAACTTATTTCAGTATAAATTTATAACTACACAGCGGAACTTAACTTAACTTAACTGAATCTAATTAAATTGTAGTTGAAGGGAACATAACCTTTGTCCACGGAGGCAACTACAAGACGGGAGTATTCACTAATTTCCTTAAGGTTGAGTTCCCATTAGGTTTTGAACCATAGTTAGCCTCGGAGCATGCAATTAAATGGCCAGATATCTTTTAAATTTAATCTGTTGTATTTCAGTTGACGAGTTGTGCAATAAGGTTGGAGAGATTCAATTGTTCTTTTGAACAAAAAAGATGGATGCTTTTGAAATAGACTACAAAATTGAATGTCTCGTGCGAATGTTGGGACGACATGGTCAACCATCATAGCCTCACAAACATCTACATGGCAAGTTCCAAAGACCACCTTGATCTTTCACCTGAATTGGATTCCTATGGTTTCAAAGTTTATGGGTTCATTCAAGTTGTCGAAAATTATAGCAATATCCATATTGCTTGGTGCTTTGTTAATCAGTTTAAATCTATCATACGTTGTTCTCGATTCTCATGCTTCATTATTTTCTAATGTATTTTGTGCAAAAGTGTCGAAGGCTCGTGCAACCATTTTAGGACACCAACATGGTGTTTGGACCTTGTTAGTTTTACACAAGCGATCCCTTGGTTTTTATAAAATGCACATTTGCTTTGTAACTACTTTTTGTTTCAGTGGTATCATTTATAACTAATCAATGAATCTATGAAAAGGATGAATTTTACTCAAAGTAATGGAAACTTTAATCACTTCGCATTAGATCTATCCATGAATGACGCGGTTTTATTGCAAGTAATTCATTGCTCGATGAATGTTAGAATGTGAAACTTAGAGCAAGTTTCATCTCCAAATGTTTAATGTGAATGCTCCAAAAGTACTTCAGTGATGTATTGCCTCTAAGAATTTTTGTGATTAAGAACATTGCTAGTTCAACTGAAGCATGATTGACCCTTGTATATATATGTCCATGAGGCTTCGCAAAACAGTTTATAAAATTGTAGGCCGAAAGATTAAGAATTCTTAAAATTTTCGATGTTTGATGGGTACCCCGAATAAATCATAAATGAGATAATCATATTATGTTACTTTTCAATTAGTTGTTATATGTAAGTACTATTTAGTACAAAAAAGAAAAATATCAATATTTCCGAATAAGTAAATATACTATCCAATTATTTTTTCATGATTCATATCTTATTTTTACCTATATGATTTTTGCTGCGATTACATCAAGATCCCATCTAGATCGCACACCTAATTATGGTGGACGAGTCTTCCGATAAAGTGATTTCTCGAACTCGATATCTTGCTCAAGTGATTGCTCACTGCTTGAACCAACTATGGTTGATTCTATGTTTCTTATATAAGTATTACCTCCGTTTTTTTATACTCCTATTACACATTTCACACTTTTTTAATAAAATAATTAATAAAAGTATGCAAGTATTAATCTACCATTTTTTTACTGAAGAAAAAAGTCATTAAATCAATCAGCTGATTACAGCTCTAATTTACCCTTAATATCTTAAAAATTATGCATTTAATACTTGAAAATAACAAAAGTGAAAGAAATGTGAACAATTAATGAAATTTTGAAATGAACTACACTATTTTGGATTTTCGTATTTTGATTAAATAGACTGTTAAAAAGGCAGAGATGGTATATTCATTATATATTTCACTAATTAAATTTCCATAAAATTAATTAAAATTAGAATCATCAATCTACGTACACAACAAACTGATTTTTTCTGATACAAACATATTATTTATTTACTAATTTAGATTTTATTATTTGATAAGTGCTAGACTCATGATTGCATCCCATTTCACATAAACAATTGATTTTGATTGTGATTGTGATTGTGATTGTGTTATATAATCTCCTAAAATTATAATAATTTCAACTGAATAAAGCCATTGTAGAAGTCCTCTAGACAAGGAGGAGTTTCCATTACTAGAACAGAAAGCAATAAGTGACACCTAAAATAAAATTAATTTGCCACCATTTCCAACGCATTCTTATTGAATGTTTAAGAACTCTTCTACAACATGTTTGCGTCATAAAAGTAGTTCTAATTACTCATTTTGTTCAATTTGTTATCAATTATTATTGTAATTGGTGTATGTGGTTGTTGATATTTTTGTTATATATTGTATCTAAAATGGCTAAAATAATAGTTTCATAGTAGAAACCAAACAATCAAAGCCAATTTTTGATGCAAACAAGACATATGATATTGTTGAGTAAGTTTTCAAAGCTGTGGTTTTAGTTGTTTAGAGAAAAAAAATTATATGTACAT
>CATIWQ010300796.1:0-16679 GCA_949673415.1 Euphorbia schlechtendalii
ACCCCCAATACTTTGGCAATCGATATGAAACTCAACCAAGAAGGGTGAATGAGGTAAAAATTTCTTCCATTGAAATGCAATTGAAAGATCTCACCTCCTTGGTTAAGTCGATGCAGGTAGGAAATTCCAATACGGCACCCGTGTGTGATATTTGTTCAATTGTAGGCCGTATGGCAGATTTTTGTCCTATGTTTTATGGAGAACAAGTGAAATCCATCGCTGGATTTAATGGCCAGCAGAGGAGATACGATCCCAACTCGAATACGTACAATCCCGAATGGCGTGATAACCCAAATTTCAGCTGTGGGCAGCGTAATCAGAACTTTATTCAAGGTCTTATGCAAAATCAAGCACCGAGGCCACAGGGATTCCAACCCCCACTACCTAAATCAATAACCTCATCTTTGGAGGACATGGTTGCGACAATGGCTTCGAACACTCTCCAATTCCAACAAGACACCAAAACTAGCATTCGAAACCCAGAGAACCAAATGAGTCAAATGGCTGGCATTTTGAGTAAGTTGGAAAACCAAGGTAAACTTCCATCTTAGACTGAGATTAATCCAAAATAGAATGCTTGTGCAATCACTTTGTGAAAAGGGAAAGAACTTATCGATGAAAAGTCTGAACTTGTCACTGTTAACCCGGAGTCTAGGGTAAGCAAATGTACCAATCTGGATTCGAGAATAATAGCTAGTTCAGAAACGGAGATAAGTATTGATGATAAAAAGGAATCAAATACTAAAATTCCACAACCATTGGTTCGTCAGCCCCCTTTTCCGGAGCTTTTTTCAAAATCTAAAAGGGAAAGGGAGGATAGTGAACTAATGAAGATATTTAGCAATTTTCAAATCAATATTCCATTCCTTGATGCCATCAAACAAGTCCCAAAATATGCAAAATTTCTCAAATATTTGTGCTTGAAAAAAGTGAATTTAAATGGCAATGAAAGAGTGCAAATTAGTGAGAATGTTTCGGTTGTTCTTCAAAGAAGGTTACCCAGGAAGTGCAAAGACCAAGGTATGTTTTCAATTCTTTATCAGGTTTGTGAGGTAAGTATTCAAAGTGCTATATGTGATTTGGGTGCTGCTATAAATGTGATGCCTTTGTCTATTTACAAGTCATTACATGCTAACACTTTGAGTAAAACCGGTGTAATTCTTCAATTGGTTGATATGTCCTTAGTATATCCTGAAGGGGTTTTGGAAGATGTTCTTGTCCAAGTCAATCAATTAGTGTTTCCTGCTGATTTTTATGTGTTGGATATGGGTGATAGACATGCTTCTAACTCTCATAGTTTGTTGCTAGGAAGGCCGTTTCTAGTTACGGCTAGTACAAAAATTGATGTACGCACCGGTATGCTTTCCATGGAATTCGATGATGAAATTGTCAAATTTAATATGTATGATGCCATGAAGTATCCATGTGATGTTGCTTCTCTTTATGTGGTTGATGTAATTGATGATGTGGTGGAAAAAGCTTTGCATTTGCATGAGAATGATAAGTTACAATTGATTTTGAGTGAAAGTTTGGGCATACCTGGGGCTGATATTGATTTTATATTTGATAATGAGTTTAATCAGATTATTTGTGACCTTAATGATGTAAAAACAGTTGGTGTTGCAGCCCTTAAGTTGGCCTTACCTCTTTCTAACTCGAAACTGTTACCTTCTATATTGCAGCCCCCTATTTTGGAGCTTAAGGAGCTGCCCGAGCACTTGAAGTACGTCTATTTAGGAGAGGAAAACACATTGCCCATGATAATTTCCAGCAGCCTTGGACCCGACGAGGAGCAGAATTTAATTCAGGTGTTAAAAGAATATAAAGGAGTCATTGGTTGGACAATAGCTAACATCAAAGGTTTGAGTCCATCCACATGTATGCATCGTATCTTGTTGGAGGAAGGTTCAAAGCCAAAAAGGGATGCACAATGCCGGTTGAATCCATCGATGATGGAAGTAGTTAAGAAAGAGGTCCACAAGCTTCTCGATACTGGCATGATTTATCCGATCTCGGACAGTGAAAGGGTGAGCCCGGTCCAAGTGGTTCCGAAGAAAACCAGAGTTACGGTAGTAAGGAATGAGTTCGACGAATTGGTTCCCACCCGAGTTCAAAACGGGTCGAGGGTTTGTATTGACTATCGTAAACTTAATGCTTCAACTCAAAAAGATCATTTCCCTTTACCTTTTATCAATCAAATGCTTGAAAGATTAGCGAGAAAAACTCATTTTTGTTATCTTGATGGTCATTCAGGTTTTTATCAGATTCTGGTTGCACCTGAGGACCAAGAAAAGATAACTTTCACTTGCCTGTTTAGAACATTCGTTTATCGATGCATGCTGTTTGGCTTGTGTAATGCGCCTTCAACTTTCCAAAGATGTATGGTAAGTATCTTTTTCGAATATGTTGAAAATTGCATTGAAGTGTTCACAGATGATTTCACTGTCTATGGAGGATCATTCGATTAATGCTTAGAGAATTTGACTAAACTATTGAAAAGATGTTTGGGTTGAATTTGATCTTAAATTATGAACAGTGTCACTTTATGGTTGATAAGGGCTTGATTCTTGGGCATATTATTTCTCACAAAGGGATTGAAGTTGATAAATCAAAAATTAAAGTCATAAAGTCTTTGCCTTACCCCTCTTCCGTGAGGGACAATCGTGCTTTTCTTGGTCATGCAGGCTTTTATGGGCAATTCATTAAGGATTTTTCAAAGATTACTCAACCTATAAGCAGTTTGCTACAAAAAGACGTGGACTTTGACTTCAATGACAAATATCGATCTGCCTTTGATGAGATTAAGGAGAGGCTGATTTCTACTCCAATAATGCAGCCTCCAGATTGGGAAAAGCCATTTGAAATCATGTGCGATACGAGTAATTATGTCGTGGGGGCTGTTTTGGGCCAACACATTGATGGGAACCCACACATCATAGAGAAAACCTTACCCTGATTCCGAAGGAGTCTGATCCTCAGGACCCCAGCATCCCCACTCCTACATTCACTCATGTTGAGGAGCCTTCTTCTCAGCATGAGCAACCTTAGGCTGACCCATCATTAGGTCAAATAGCTAACCTAGAGGTTCGGCAAAATCCTATCCCTTCATCTTATCCTATAAATCCTCAAATCCCTTCTCTTGTAAATTCTTCTATCCCATCAATATCTACTTCAGTAGATCCTGAAATGCAGAAAAATCAATCCCCTTCCCCTTCTAACTCTGTACATTCTCTATTTCAAATATCTTCACCTGAAAATAACCAAGACTCATTTCCTCTATCTCTAGTACATATTTATTCAACCTCTTCTCCTGTACATTCTCAACCTATAACCAATTCTTCTAGAGCCATAGTACCTTCTATTCCACTAAAACCAACTTCTTCATCTGTACATGGTTCTGAATCTACCATTTCTTCAAACCCATCCTCAACCCCTTTAACCCCTCTGGTTAGGGAAGTTCCCAATGTTGAGAACTCAGCTCAGCAGGGAAAAGCAAGCTGTAAGACTGTTGAAGAAAATTTTACAACCGGTGACGCACTTAAACCTAGCAATAAGCCAGTAATGGCTGATACATCTTTCTTGGCACAGATCTGAGAGTTAGCAAGAAAGTAATCTCCTACGCTCAAGACTAATGCTAAGTTAGATGGAGCAATAGGCAACATGGTACTTGCTCAATAATTGATAGACTTGTAATCCAGACCCAAGGAAAAATTGCCTGAATTCAAATAACACACAAGTGTGCCTAATAACTCTATACTTTGAGGAGTTTGAGAGGATCCAAGGCAGCTTGTTGGCTATTCAAAATTACTTGGCAAAAGAGAGTGCCAAGAGCCAGGTAGATAAGATGGCTCTAATCTTGAATGGGTTAATGGACTCTGCAACCCAGCTTGGGGTAGCTGCTACATCTATTCCCAGGTCTACTATAATGGCAAATGCTGTTGTAGGAAATATAAAGAGTAGCATAGATGCTACTACTGAGCAGCTGAGTCTCTTGAGCACCAATATGGCTACTCAAGTGACACAAATCCATGAGCTTGGTAAAGAGAAGGTCAAAATAAAGAGACTAATCGATTGCAAGATCGAGGATGTCTCCAAATAGGTAGCATCTACCAAGGACATGAGCCACATCATCGTGAAGTTTGTAGAATGAGTCAAGGTTCTTGCTAGTCCATGATAACAAGCAAGATGAGGTCCTCAAACTATTAAAGGATATCTCGAAGAAGCTAGACAAGGCCCCTGTTGTGAACATTGACTCTCTCCATAACAAGTTTGATTCACTTTAGCGAGAAGTCTCTGATCACATAACGGAGAAAGTCTCCTCATCGTAAAAATTTCTAGTGACTGCAATGGGATAGATTTTTCTAGACATGCCCATGCCAAGTGCACCCCTGACCTAGTCCCTCTACCCTGAGACTGGAATAACAATCCACACAAAGCTGAATGTCATAAAAACCAAGGTGGAAGATCTAACGAAGAAGGTGGATTCTCTACTTAGGATGGGAGAGCTGGATGGAAAAGACATCAACAATTCTTCATGGTGTATCGAATCTATTGGTCCCAAAATTCTTGACATTGAATCTCAACTAAAGATTGCATAACGACAATGGACTTTTGAGGTCTTCTTCAGTATTTTCAATAGTTTACTAGTTAAGGTTTTGACCAGATAGCTCATCTCTCACACTGCCACCATCTTCTTCTTAGCGAGCTGAATGATCAAGATTTCCTCTCAACCAAGGGCAAGGAGCAATTGGAGCAAGGGATTTCCCCATAGATAATTAGCTAGCAAGAGAGCTTCCAAGCTGCACTCGATGCCTTTAATATCTGTCTTGATCAAATTGTTTAAGGTCAGATAGTAAAGGGGGAGAAGGTAGCTGAAGATGCGCTCAGGACTGTAAATCTCAACAAGGGGTCTCTTCCAAGGCATTCTCATCCACTTCATCCTTCTAACAAGAACAAGACCAATCAGGATAAGACCAAGACTATTGGATCTTCCTCTTCATCGTATAAGATATAGTTTAGGCCATGTTCTAAAAAATTGTAGAACTTGTAATAGGGCTTATTGTAATCTTAGCTCAGGATATACTTTATGTACTAACTAAGTCATTTTTGATATATTAATAAAATTACAAGTTCCTACCTCAAGTTAAAAGCTTCTTAACTTTTTTATGTTGTGTATGTTCTGTTGTGTATCTAATGATGTAGTATAGGAAAGTATACAAGAGACTAAACCTTTAAAGATAAGATGAAGTAAAATGATGTCCTAAATCAAAGAAGAAATCCTCCAACTGTGGGGTAGCTAAGCCTCTTATAGAATACTCACTCAGTATGGGGGAGCTCAAGCTGACTAAGGGAAGTCACTCAACTCAAGGGAGTTTTACATCGATTTCAGGTATTCTGTAATCTCTGAATTGTTTATTCAATTAACTTCTTCTACTACCAAGTTTGCTATCTATAAAAAATGGGGGAGATTGTAGAACCCAAGTTAATATTACTTCACAGTACTGAGCTGTTTTGGAAATAGCAAACTGAATAGGATAGTGAAATTAATTGAATACTAAGTAGACTCTCAATTAATAAAGTTGAATTGAGTTTATTCAAGGGAGAATAACTCAATTTTTCTGGATAATTAATTAAGTTATGACTTAGTGTAGGAAAAGCTAAGTCTGTGCTGAGTACTACATAGTTTAGGGTTACTTCACTCAGCTTATGCCGAGTCTTGCTTTTATTTAATTAAAAGCATTTTACTTTGACACTTAGAGATGTTATGACACATGTGCTACTAACTTCGTCTATGAAGGAATGGAATATTCCTTAATTGCTTTTTAGGAGTAAAGGCGCTGAAATTAACGAAGATTCTTGTGGTCCTCACAACATCGAAAAATGTCAGTACGATATGTTAGAGATTCCTCGCTACAGTCCAAGTAAAAGGAATTTTCTGTTATGCGCCATGTCTCAAGTGTCTCCGCACGAAACTCTCATCGTCAGCATGGTCAACCAATGGAAAGACTCCACATTGCATTCTAGCGAGTCTCTCTTAGAGCCAGATTGCTTGAAGACAAATGAGAATTTATCAATGAACTTTTATCATGCCTCAACGTTTAAATTCATTCCCTAAATGTCCTAGAATCTGTCTCCAACGAGAATATTCAAAAGATTAGAAGAGATGAGAAATTGAAGATCAACAATATCGTAAAGTTTGCAATAGCTACATCACAGAGCTTCAAAGTCTAAATAGAAGACTGGAGCAGACATTCAAACTTGGTGAATCACCTCAAATTTCTTAAGAGCTAAAACTCTGCGTAAATTACTCTAGCTTTCAAAAAAATTCCAGCACAAGCAACCAGCAAACAACAAAGTTATATTTGTTTGTAATAGAGAGAAATTTACTTAGATTATCATTGTAAGGATTCAAAATTTTCATAAGTTGAATCTAGTTCGTATTCTTAATTAATCTGAGTATCAATTTGGGAAGGGTACCCAAACTGAGTTAAGCAATAGTTAGAAAGGAAGGTACTTGCTGTAATAGTGTCTACCAGCTGTAAAGGCCTCTCCGCCTATTGAAGGAACAACTCACTAGTGGATTAAAGCTCAGAGATGGTATTCGAGGATTGGAGGTTGGCTAGTGGCCGAATTAGGATAAATCTCACTTGTTGACATTCTATCTTTAAGCATTAAGCTATAGCATGATCATCTCATTCATCTATATCTCTCATTCATTTATTTGCTTATTATCTTATGTGTGTTGAGTAGTCTTACTCAGCTAAGGATTAAAGATAAACTATGGCAGCATAGCTGAGGAGTTTATAAGTTTTTATAATGCACTCAACACTCATACGCAACACGCATATAAAAACCGAACTTGGTGATTAAGCTTTAAAAATCTAAAAGTAACCAAGATTAAGCATACACCCCCCCTCTGCTCTTGTTAAGAGCCTATTTACGGACCAACACTATTTATAGGGGAAAAGAGGGAGTGATACACTCTCCCTAAAACTCTACCTGGGATGGGATAAATCCCAGCCCATGTATAACGGGTCAACCGCGCGAGTATGGATACCCGCGGCTGCCACAAGGCAAGCTGTGGCTTGCTAACCCGCATGGGCTATCCCCGCGCGCTTGTAGCCCGTGAGTTAGTTAGCTCATGGGGTAGCCGCACAGGCCCCACTTTGAACAACCTGTGTTCGATTTGGGGCCCACTCACAAAGGGAAAAATCCCTTGCTTGCTTCGTGCAACCTTTTCCCTATCTTTTCATTATTATTGTTAATTATTAATTTGATTAAATCAATTAATAATTCTTCTCACTGATTTCTCAACTTGTATTTTCTATACAGACCCAGTCCATAGGTTCTTTACCTGCTCCGATAAAGACCCAAAGTGTGTGAACTCATAGGATCAAAAAGTATAGAGCCACTAGAGCTTAACCTAAACTTGGCTTCCTACCTGAGAACCTTTAAGCTTAGTGTTCCAGACCATTATAGAACCCGATCGCTCTAGATAATCAAATGGGCTTTCTAGCAAAGGCGTATGATCTCCCAATACTTAGAACGTCACAAGCCTATAACTTGATCTAGTTCTGTAGTAGTAACCAGTACAATACACTCTTTCCATCAAGTTAAGTACCATCTAGTTTGTTGAGCTCGGATTAAGTGTCAGCTCATGTAATAGCCATAGTTATCTTGGAATTAGACTTGTACACGAAGAACACCACTCAGCGGTTTTGTATCTTGATTGTCTAGAAATTGGTTCCATCAATCGTATACTTTGATCAGAGGTTTATGAGCGTGTCACTTCAACAAGGGGCCGTAAGGTACATCTCCATTATATTTCCATATCAGGTGCGATGGATCCCATCATGACTACATGGCTTACTAACATGTGACCATCGCTATACCCGTACTCACCCATGTCATCCTGTTCACCAAGGTATGAATAAGTATGACCCAAAGTATAGCAACTCCTACAAAAGGTAACTATATCTCAGGTTCAAGGATGCTCGTACTGCTACTGCAATAAGATATGACACCAACACATAGATATAGTTATTTCTGAGTGTCTGTCTTATATCGATCTTTAATGTATTACTTGAATACATTCATGTGTTAACTCAAGGTACCACCTTCAGCTCGTGAGATCGCCCGCTTGGAACTAATCCAAGGAGTAAGCCTACACATGGTAGTCTATCCAATCCATTGATGTCCAATCTCAATGGAACTATAACTATGGAAATTTAGACTATTCATAATAACACATATGTGCAATTCTCACTCCACATAGCTCCCCACTATGTCCTTTCACTTTTACACTACGAATTAGTCATGGATTTTGTTTCATCAATGTGCATATACATATCCAAATATATATGATACCAGCGAGATACAATTAAAAAGAAGCACTGATAAGTAATAAAATGCCTTGTATTATTATTAATAATTAAAAACTGTTTGTACATTATAACTAATAAAGACATATCACCCTAATTACATCTAGGGATTACATCATGTTTAACACTTTCTATAATCGCTTTTACCCACTATAAAGGCTTCTCTGCCTAAGGAAGGAAAGAAACACTAGTTGATTAAAGCTTGGAAGGGAATTTGGGGACTAAAGGTAGGCTCAGGGCTGAACCAGGATACATTCTCAGGTGTTGAAGTTCTTATCCTTCATTAGTATCTTTATAGTGTCTTTGCTCATTCATCATTTTCTCTGTTTTATAAGTCTTGCTTGAAAAACCAATCTAAGCTGAGTAAAGTACTCAACATAGATTGAAGATAAACTAGTTCAGTGAAGGTGAGTAGTTTATAGTTTTTATACCAACACACAACATAAAGTTTCGCAACATGCATCTAAAAACCAAACTTCGAAAGAAATGTTATAAATCTTAAAAAGAACCAAGTAACTACATCCATCCCCCCTCTACTTAGTTATTTAAGCTATCTCGAACCAACAAGTGGTAATAGAACAAGTGCTCAGCTTTTAGACTCATTACCTTAGAGTTAAAGATCCAAATGGCTTATAATAAATTTAGCTCTAGCTCAGGACAGACAACACTCATTAAAGAAGGAATGTCTGTAACCAGGCCTCACTATTTGATGTCTAACACTACACATTTTGGAAAAATCACATGAAAAACTTCATTCAATCACAGAGCATGCAATCATGGCTAGCTATTAATCTTAGCCCCAGAATTCCCGCAATATTGTAGAATGGGGAGCGAGTCCTAGTTGATCCAAAAGACTATGATGATGCTGACCTAAGGCTTCGCAAAGAGAATGTGTCATCCATCAATTACTTACATTGTTCGCTAGATCTTATAGAGTTTAACAGGATCTCAAGATGCGAGACAATGTAAAAAATCTAGAGGAAGCTGGAGATTACCTATGAGGGGATCGACAAGGTCAAGGAGTCAAAGATCAATCTCATGCTCAGAGACTATGAGTTGTTCCAAATGGGAGCCGGTGAGGGTATTCAATCCATGAATACCAAGTTTGTTAATATCATTAATGAACTGAAGAGATTGGACAAGGAGTTCACCGAGAAGAAATGGTGAAGAAGATTCTCCGAGTTCTCACCATTGAGTGGGATGTGAAAAAGAGTGCCATCGAAGGGGCTCATGAACTAAAGACCTACAACTATGATGAGCTAATAAGTACCTTGCTAAGTCTGGAAATGTCCTTGAAGGAGTAAAGGCAAGGAGAAAGAGGGTAGAGCCATTATCTTGCAAGCTAACCCATTTTGATGAATCCACCAGCAGTGATTTAGATGAGCAGTTAGCACTTTTGATGTGGTGATTCAAGAGTTTCATGAAGAAGGATGGGAAATTTAACAAGAAGAAGGTTCCTAGTAAAATCAAGTCAACTTAGCAGAGCGTGGAGCTAAGGAAGGGCCCAAGAAGGAGCATAGCAAGGACATTAATCATTTTATCTGTGGCAAGAAGGATCATATCCAACCGTCTAAAAAGGACAAATTCAAGAAGAGGTTTGCCAATAAAAATGAGGCATTTGCTACCACTTGGAGCTATTCCGAGGAATCTTCATCCTCACATGTAAAAGCTACCAATTCCTCCAACCTCTGCTTGATGGTGATTGAGAATGAAAGGGGTGAGAGCTCAGCATCTACTTCCAAGAGCAATTCATCCATTGTTGACTCTGAAGCTAAGCAAAATAAAGGGAAAAATCCGCAAACTAATATACATCCTGAGATCCCTTTGTCAATTAAAGAGTTCACCCAGGTACTCTTTAATGTGATGAAGCTGATTAATAAGTCTGGTAAAAACATCAAAGAGCTAGATAAGTGAGGATCAGGAAGACACAATTGCTTCCTTATCTCTTGATATTTGCTCTATTCAAGAAAAAGCTGAATATCATAAATGTCAAAATAACAAGCTCACTAAGCAATTAGATGAGTTGACTGTTGAGATAATAGCTTTAAAGGAGAAAAAGGTTCCTCCTCTAGCCAATAGTCCATCTTTGAGTAACCAAACTCGTAATTCTAAGAGGAAGAATTCCTCTACAAAGAATAAAGTGAGCCAACCCAAAGCAAAAGTGGTGTGTGCCTTTTGTAGAAAAGATGGATAAGCCACAGTAATATGTAGGTATAAAAATGGTTATTATGACAAGTATGATTGGTCTAATTTAAGCACTACTAATAAGGGGGTACCTAGCTCGAAAGCATGGGTACCTAAAAAATGTAACTATTTTGCAGGTGAGCCTAAGATTCGTCAATGACATTGGAATGTGGTATTTGGATAAAAGATGCTCTAGGAATACGATGGGAGATGAAAGTTAGTTCATCTCATTGGAGGGTAAAAGAAATGAGAGTGTCAGCTTCGGAGATAACCAAAAAGGGAAGATTATGGGATGTGGTGCTATCGGTGTTTCTTCTACAATCGAAGAGGTGGCTCTTGTCAAAGGACTAAATTTTAACTTGCTAAGTGTAACCAAACTTTGTGACAAAGGAAGAAAGGTTAGATTTGACTCAATAGGTTGCTCAGTTATTGATTATAAGACTGACTAACTATACTCTATGCTCCTAGAATTAATAATGTGTATATGATTGATTTTTCCCTAGGCCCCACTAATATTTATCTTGTATCCAAGGAGGATAATTTGTGACTTTGGCATAGAAGGATGGGTCATATAAATATGAACATTCTATCCAAACTAGCCAAAAAGTAAATAGTTATGGGTTTACCCAATACTGGCTAGGAGAAAGATAGACTTTGCTCAACTTACCAGCTTGGTAAGAAAATTAAAAAATCATTTAGGCCTATAAAAATGTAGTATCTAAAAGATAGTTGGAGCTCCTCCACCTAGATCGATTTGGTCCTATTCAACCTATGAGCATGGGTGGAAAAAAGATTCTCATTGGTGGTTATGGATGACTTCGCGAGATATGTAGTCTTGTTGAGTTACAAAGATGAAACCTTTATCTTTTGTCAAACTTAGTATTCGGATAATAGACAAACTAGGAACTAAAATTAGCAAAATCCAAAGTGATCATGGATGTTAATTCGAGAACTTTCATTTTGAAGAATTCTGTTCAGTTCATGGTATTCACCACAACTTTTCTACTCCTTATACTCCTCAACAAAATGGGGTTGTAGAAAAGAAGAACTGAACCATAGTTGAAATGGCTTGGTCCATGCTGAGTGATAATAATCTACCCCAATTACTTCTGGGGAGAAGCTATTAACATAGCCTGTTATATCTTGAATCGGGTTTTAATTCACCCAATTCTTGATAAAAACACCCTATGAGCTCTGGCGAGGGTGCAAACTTAGATTTGTCATCTCAGATCATTTAGCTGTAGTTGCTTCATTCTAAACACTAAGGAGCAGCTAGGAAAGTTTGATCCAAAGGTTGATAAAAGTATCTTTCTACGTTACTCAAGTAATAGCAGGGCATATAGAATATATGTTAAGAGAACGGGCTTATTAGAGGAGTCTACGCATGTAGATTTCAATGAAACTAACAATGTAGATAGATGACCATCTGATGAAGATGAAGGAGTAAACCAGATAGAAAATCAACTCAACAGGCCACTCTCTATACTTCCCAACCCAGCAAAAGAGCTAAAAGTTGAGGAAGTTAAAGTTGACGAAGATCTTTCAATCAACTTCAATGAAGTAGAAGATCAACCTTAGCCTCAACAACCTAGTGTAAAGACTCCCATTACAAATCCAAGTCTTACAAGAGAGATTAGAACTCATCAAAATCATCCTCTTGAAAGCATTATAGATGATGTTCATAATCCAGTTATAATGCGAGGTTAGCTCAGCAAAATGATGAGCTATCCAGCTTTCATCTCATTGATTTAACCCAAGATGTTTGAAGATGTAAAAGGAGATTATTATTGGATGATCTTGATGCAAGAGAAATTAGATCAGTTCAAGCACAATGATGTTTGGGATCCCGTTCTAAAGCCCAAAGGAAAATCCATTATCAGCACCAAATGGGTTTTCAAGAACAAGCTTGATGAAGATGGCATTGTTGTCAAAAACAAGGCCAGGCTTGTTGATCAAGGCTACAATTAGCTAGAAGGCATAGATTATAATGAAACCTATTCTCCTGTAGCTCGACTTAAAACAAGCAGGATTCTTTGTGCTTTTGCATCTCACATGAACTTCAAGCTATTTCAAATAGATATCAAACATGCATTCTTGAATGGCTTCATTTAGGAGGAAGTGTATGTGCGCTAGCCTCCACGCTTTGAATATCAGAAGAATCCTAAGCATCTCTTCAAATTGAAGAAAGCTCTCTAGGATTAAAGCAAGCTCTTAGAGCTTAGCATGAGAGGTTGACTAATTTCCTAATCATTAAAGGATATGAAAGAGGAAAAGAAGATTCGACTTTGTTTATCCAGTGAAGGAAGGAAAATGAGTTGTTTGTCCAAATCTATGTAAATGATATTATATATGGAGCAACTGATGAGAAGCTTTGCAAGGAGTTCAATAAGAAAATGAAGAGTGAATTTGAAATGTCAATGATGGAAGAGATCAACTTTTTCCTTGGATTGCAAATCAAAATCCAGCAAAGTGAAGATGGAATCTTCAGCAATCAATCAAAATATGCTAAAAAAGTCTTAAAGAAGTTTGATATGGAGCATTCGAAGCCATTATCCACTCCTATAGCCACGGATACAATCTTGAGTAAGTATGAAGCTAGTAAGCTTGTAGACAGCAAGTTCTACAAAGGTAATATTGGTTCACTCCTTTAGTTAACTGCTAATAGGCTTGACATTCAATATTTAGTGTGTTATTGTGCACGTTATCAAGCTGACCCCAGAGAATCTCACTTAGCAACTGTTAAGAGAATTCTCCAGTACTTGTGCGGTTCTATTGATGCAGGTCTATGGTATCCTAACATTGATTTCACTTCTAGAGGATTAATAGGTGCTGACTATGGAAGAGACCAGCTTGACAAGAAAGCACCACAAGCATTTTCTTGGATAGTGTCTTGTCTCATGGTACAGCAAAAAGCAAACTTCTATTGCGCTGAGTATAGCTGAAGCTAAGTACATGGTAGGAGGAAGTTGCATAGCACAATTGCTATGGATCAAGCAGCAACTGGAGGATTATGGTATAAAGTCATAATGTATCAAAGTTATGTGTGATAATAAGAGCGTAATTGACCTATCCAAAAATTCGATTCAACATGGTAGGATGAAGCATGTCAATATAAGACATCACTTCATAAGAGATCATGTGCTAAGGGGAGATTTCAAACTGGAGTATATTCCTTCAGAAGAATAGTGAGTTGATATATTCACCAAACCATAAGCAAAAGAGCAATTCAATGTTCTCAGGCAGTTAATTGGAATGGCGAACTCCATGTAAAGAAAAATCTAATAATTTAGCTAAGTGTTGAAAATCAAGTCTCAACTCAACCGAATGAGGTAACAAGTATTTAACATCATTAACATTTTAAAGTAACGCTGAGAGATTTAATTTCACTGTTAAAAACTCAAAAGCTACTTTATCCAAAGGACGCTTTGAATTAATTTGAGACTCACTATTTTACTATGTTGGTTAAACCTTGTTAATCTCGACATTCATTTTTTATCCTATTTTGTGAGAGTGCCAAGTATCATCTTGAAAATTGAAGAGCCTATAAAAGAGACAGCATGTTGAAGAGAGAAGGTTACCTACAATTTCGAATTCTCAAGTGTTTTTGCAAGGAACCCTAATTCTCTAATCTTCGAATTCTCTCAACCTACGAATGGCAAACACAAGAAAAACTCTCAAACTCCAAAGCATTTCCAAGAATGTCATGATTGTGAACATAGATGGGTCTGTGAAGAAAATTATCTTTCCCCATGGAATCGTCTTCACCAAAATTGACTGGCTAAAGAATTAAGACTTCATATCAGTATTTGAAGTTCACTATTATGAGCGGACGGCACGGAGCAATGGGCCGAGAGCATGTGAAGATGAGAGGTGCGGTCCACCGAGGTGTTTAAAAAGTACTGGGCTGTGGACGCGGAAGGTTTTGGTTGAGAAAGCGAAAAGATTTTAGATTGGTCAAACCTGAATCAGCCATCTCTTAGTGTAGAGTCGCCACCTGGATTAGCTATTTCCAGGAATTAGAGTTTTATGAGGATTAACGGTCGGGGGATGGCTCATTAAGACACAGAAATTCGAATTTGTGATAAGTTGCTTATTTCTTATTGGATCACATTATATTACATCTATAGAAAACCGTATTCCTTAATTGTGCATATTCGCACTTACGTCGTTTTCGAGTTATTATGCATGATTCACGTATATTTGAAATCAGTAAATTCATATATAAAGCAATAAATAAATGTAGAAAAATAAATTAATAAATTACAAAACTCGGGGGGATGCAACCAGCCTCCTAGTCTATTAGTTACAATTCCCATAAAAATATTTACAATACTCGAAGGAAAATAAAATCCTAGGCATACATATAACCTGCATCCACAATGGTTAGCACATGATATATAATACAACATGGATATTTACATGTATGTTCGATTTTATTTTGAGAAAGCCCGTGTGCACTAATTAAAACATCAACAGTTTAAAGTTCTTATTTTGAATAAAAAAATGTTCATTTTTATTTACACATATCTTGGTCATTTTTTATTAGTGAAAATGACCGCATGGCAAGGTGTGAGACCTGTTATCGGGGAATAATTTGTATTCCCTTCGTGGAGGTATTCTACTTTATATCTCTAGTAAATAAAAGAAATAAAAGAAGAAGAATAATAATTACAACAATATTTAAGTAATAAAAATGAAGTAAAATAATACCTAGGTCCACATGTAAAATACAGTAGAGAAGAATACAATAAGCACGAAATAGCAGCTCTAGAAACTCAGAGGCTTACCCTTTTGACATGCGGCGTATCCGTGTGATCCCCGGGAGCATTCCTCGTTCGTTTTTCATTTATGTTTGTGTGGAAAATAAATGTTTATTTATCCAAAAGATAATCAGACTCGGGTTCTAAATTTATTTTAGACTTGGGAATATCTGAGGATTTTTAGAAGAAGAAAATAATGGGGAAAATTTGACTTGAAAATAATAAAGTTTGGAATCCAAACGTGTTTTGGATCCAAAAATAATCAAAGAAAAATGTAAAGGAAATGTAGAAAAAGTCAGAATTGTTTCTCCAGAAAAAAATATTATTTTTTTGTAAAATAAATTCCTCTATCATTGTCAAGAGAAAACTACTTTTTTGTGAATTTTTCTTTCCCCTCTCTACTGAAAATTACTTTTTTCACCCGTTAAGGATGTTGCATCCTGGTCAAATATGCATTTTTTTGGGCCATTATATCCCACCTTTTCTATGGGAAATATACAAAAATACAATGTTTGGTATAAATAATTACTTTTTTTGTCTATTGCTTAATTTAATTGTCAAAAGTGTATTATCAAGGTTTTGAATTTACATTTCTATCTCCTTGTAGTTATCTTGTGATAACCTAGTCGGATTTTATAGTTATATTATAGTTATTTCAAATCAATGTAATTTTCTATATTTTTACCATGATTTTATTATACTTTATTTATAGTATTTATAATTAATGTAAACATGTTATATTTATATGTTTTTATTTATTTTTTGTGTTTGAATTTATTTTTGATATAACAAAATCGCATTTTATAGTTACCATATAGTTTACTTATAGATATATTCAATATAACAAAATCACATTTTATTGTTATCTCATAGTTAATTCAAATTGATGTAATTATGTTTTATTTTTGCTATAGTTTAGTTATAATATGTCAAATTGATATAGTTGTGTCATATTTATTTGTATTTAATTAAGTATGTGTTTTAACTATGTGACAACTATACAAGAACTATAAAATTAAATATGTATCGGTAAAAAGTTCGAAAAAAGTATAGCATAGTGGATCTTATTTTGAAGGGAAACATAAAGATTAAGAAAACATTCTAAAAAGGCATGTTGAAAAAATAAACAGTTTGTGAGATAAATAAAAAATAAGAAATTAGATATAAAAAAATAGAGGAATGTAAAAATGTAAATAAGAATACTTTAGAAGGTAAAAAATGACCTTTCCTATTCAAATTCCCCTTTTCATTGCCACTATTCACGTACCATATTATCTTTCTATTTATTTCTTTATTATTTCCTTTTTATTTCTTTTTCTTTTATTTCTGTTTTTTTCTTTTCTCTTAATATATA
>CATIWQ010300810.1:0-22911 GCA_949673415.1 Euphorbia schlechtendalii
ACAATTATTTTTTAGTAATAAATTTTAATTTTTTTTAGTTGAAACAATTAATAGTTAGGCCCGCGGGCCGGGCTTGGTTTTGATTATTTATTAAAGGCCCGGCCCGACCCGAACCCGATGTATTTTTTCATGGGTTTGGGCAGGGCTTGGGCTATTCATTATTTAACTAGGCCCGATAAAGCCCGGCCCGAACCCGGCCCGGCCCGGCCCATGCCCAGGTCTAACTGGACCACATGGCAGTATAAGACATGACCAGGTATCATTTTCTAAGTGGTGTGCTGGAAAATCAATTTCTTACAGTAAATAGTTAGTTCTAATGGTTATCAAGAATAAAATAAGAGTATAAAACAACTAAAATAATATTGTTGGGAAATAAATATAACATTGTAGAAACAAGATGTATAAAGTTGCTCATAATATATAAGAAAACAACAAATAACAACAGCACAAATTTCACCAATTAGTCAGATATGGTTAATAGCTCAGTCTCTCTCAACTCTAACACTCTGAAGTATGTAAGTATAGGAAATTATGCACTGATTCACTAGGCTCAACTAATTAGCTTATTGCAAAACTTATGAAGCTTCACTTGACTTTCATTCCATGCAATAAGAAGAAGCAAATATTATATTAGGATTAATAGAAACCCATAACATTCATTTAATCTCTCACTGATTCTGTACTTTGTTAGTGAAAGGAAATAAAATTCACTTTTAGTGCTTGTATGGGATTGTTGTTAGAGCTGCAATCGCGAAAAGTTACACAAATAAACTTTTAATTAAACAACATATTTTGGCATTGGAAAAAAGATTTGACTCTTGATACTATTAATTAACTGTTTTGCAAAATTTTATAGAACAACAACATAGAAAAGCCTGAAAATTGAATTTGAAAAAACTGAAATAGTAAACTCAAAATGAACTTATTAAAAAGTTACACCATCACCATTAAATTATAATTTAAAGTGAATTTGAAATTAGGATTAAACCTTAGAGATAACACATGCATATTTACGGCTGACATTTTGATAACTATTGTGGTTGTAGTTAATTGTTCAGTTACTGAATTTCAGTCTCTAAAGAAGCAGCGTTAGTCAAATGCTAAAAACAGTTGGCAACTGTTTTTTTTGTGGAAAAAAGCAACTGTTTGAGTAGTTCCAACAGAAACAAAAACTAAATGCCTACTCATTACGATTATTAAAAAATTGCAATCGGGTTCTACGTTGAAATATGAAGGATGGTGAGTGGGTATAAAGCCCACCCATATTCGAATTGTTAGAGTTGGAATCATTGGAGCTTGAAAACGACAGCAATTTATTGATGGGTCATTTTCAAATTTAGTTGTCTTTTAATTTTAAAATTTTCAATCACTGCCGTCTATCCCATTAACATTCGATCACAGAACACTCCATCACCGCCAAATATATTTATAATTAAAATTCGTAACCAAATGTGAAAGCTTTCTTAGTGTGCTTTTTTTTCAACATTATCGTGTTTAGCCATTTTAATCAAATGGAACATTTTTAAGCCTGTGTACTATAAGTCTGCAACCAATAGAATTATTTTGTAAAACTAACTTATATGTATATTATAAAATGTAGAAACTATTGAATGACTCAACCACATGAACAGAATTGTTGTTTTTTTGGGTAAAATTGAATGAGACTATGACCCCGTTTGTTTGCAGGAAAATATTGTATAAGGAAAAATGTTGTGCAAGGGAAAATATTACGCAAGAAAATAAAATATTTTCCTATGTTTAGCTACACCACTGTAAAATATTTTTTATTATTTGTTTACAATTCTGAAAAATATTTTCTAACAACAAATTTAACTATATAAAATTTTAGTTTAATTTATATATATATATATATATATATATATATATATATATATATATATATATATATATATATATTGTAAAATATGTGAAATGTAGCATAATAATTATTATATAAAAATTAAATTATATCAAGTATTAATTACATTTTTATATAAAATAAATGTAAATGGAGGAGATGAATTTGGTGGTGACAGTGGAGGCAGTGGTGATGGAGGGGTGGAGGAAGTGGTGGTGGTGACTATAGCAGTTTTTGAGGAAGAAGTGGATGTGCTTTTGTGGGTGGTGGTGATGGCGGCGAATGAAGGAGGTGGTGGTTGTCGTGATGGAGATAATAGGGTGGAGGAAGTAACGGATGTGTTGGTGTGGATGGAAGAAATGGTGGTGCTGGTAGTGAAGGAAGAGGTGTTGTCCAGGTGGAGGTGGTGGTGACGACGGTGGATGGAGGAGGTGGTGTTGATGGTGGCGGTAGAGGGATGGAGATAGTGATGGATATCTTGGTGTTGGTAGAATAAGTGAAGGTGGTAATAGTGGAGGAGATGAAGTAGAAAATAAGGAAAAAATGTTTTCCCATCTTTTTTTGAGAAAACATTTTTCATTAATTTACACTACATTTTTATGTTGACTTGCACAATATTTTCCTTTGACTTATTTTCCAAATCAAACAAACGCAGGAAAATTCAAAAAATATTTTTCTGCATAAAATTTTCCTGGAAACAAACGAGACCTATAATTGTAACTTTTTTTTACTAATTGTTTATGAATAAACTACAAAAATTATTTTCTAGCATATATTATAAATTCGTGACCGATCATGTGCATTGATCAATAGTATAATGGTAAGCCCAAGATCAAATTTAGTCAACCAATCAATGAAATCTTAATCCCACATTAGATTAGGTCGGCTCTATGAATCTTTCTACTAATATAAACTTTAAAACTTTCTAAATTTATTGTATGTTTAAAATAAAAATTTTAAAATTGTATATTTTGTTTAAGCTTAAATTGAATACTCCATCAATTTCAAAATAACTGTCGCTTTTAAGTTATTTGTCAATACCAAGATGACATTAATTGAAGCAATAAAAATACTTATTTACTCCTATGATTTTTGTTAATTTAAAAGTTGACTGGATAATTTATTTCTTTTATCATTTCCAATGTGCATTAAATAAGGATAAAATGGATACTCCCTCCGTCTACTAAATATTGTCTTTTTAACTAATTCACAGTTTTTAAAATAACAATTATCTGAATTAGGCGATTTACCAATTTACCAATTCATAAATGTCATACTCTATTTTCAAAGTTTCGTTAATATGTTTAAATATTGATTCCTATAATCTTCTCATCTTGTTATTGGAGATTAAATTATGGTTACCTTGAAAGTTGAAAAAATTAATAGGGGTAGAAATGGAAAACTTGAAGAAAAAGTACATTGGAAATACAAAATGACAATAAAAAAGAGATAACAAAATCCCTCTAAAATAACAATATTTAGTAGGTCGAGGAAGTATGATTTTTAAAAAGATGCATCGAAATCCTAAAATGACAGTTATTTCGAGATTTTTTTAAAATGAGGACAGCTGTACAAAAATTTAATCTAAACAAGCTTTAATTTCTTAATTTGTCTTGCACTGCGTTATGAACTGATAGATTAGACTAATTTGACCACGCTTCTGAGCAGTAATTTTTTCCGATTTCCATAGTATTTATACCATTTGGCGAAAAAGAAACCAGAACAAAAAAAAGATTGAAATACAGCTGCAGATCACAACGTATTGGGTCCCAATACCTGCAGTATAATAGGTGCAGTACGGATAATAATAATAGAAAGGTCAGCTCACATGATTTGTAGGTATTGCTTTCATCACCTGTACGGTCTCCCCATTTTGGGTACATTGTTGACTATTCATTATCACCATTTATTTTAAATTTAATGCGTCCATATTGTACCACAAAATTTTTATTACTGCCCGTCATTTTTAAAACAATATTGTAATTACTTAAATTTTTATAAGTGTTATCGTTTTATTTCTTAAATAACACGTGTTAATTTTTCATTGGTTTAATTTCAAACGTTGCATATTAACTTTGATTGATTTGACTTTTCGAATATATTTTTTCTAGATATTCTCTTTCAAATTAGAAATTGACACATAACGTTAAGGGGGCAAAACAATGCATTTTTTCTAAAATTCAGGTAGCTACAAGATCACTTTAAAAGTTTATGTGACAACGGATTTTTGGAACAATTTGGGATATCTCTTGTACTTTAAACTTAACTACTTTTTTTTCTTTTCTTTTGAAACTATAAAAAGATTTACGGAGAATGTGACTAAACATTTTTTCAACACATGAAGAAAAAAATTCATTATTTATAAACTAAATTAATTGTAGCAACTAGTTAAGTTTGCCTTGTATTAAAGACAGGTGATGAACATTAACTAACTAAGCTCCGATTAAATGTTGTTGAGTTTAAGATAATGTTTTTCACTGCTTATAAACTGTTAAAATAGCTATTAAGTACTTTTTTTTGTTTTAAAAGTTCTTTTATGAAATATTTTGGATTATTTATATTTTAATTTATAAGCAACTAAGTTCCAAATTGTAATTCAATTTTTGCATCTTGTATAAGCACTTAAAATTATACCAAGTGAAAGACAAATATACATGCTCATTTAAAAAAATATATTAATTCTTTTCGTATTCTTAATTGTAATTTTATATTTTCTACAATTATAAGTTTTCATAAATTGTTTTACCTAACGCCTTAATTAATTGTAAGTTTTTTTATAAGTTAGTTTAAAAAAATTTAACTCAGTACTTTATAAATTTTATTAGTTAAAATATGCTTATAAGCAATAGATTTAAAAAACACTCGCAAAAAAGAAACACCCAAAATTTTGATCCATGCAATTGCAATTATAGCAAACTTCAATAAGAAAATGAATCACTTAAAAAGATGGTACATGATCAACGCCATTGATATATGTCTATTCTGTTCTTATTTAGTACAGGTAATGATTGGTTTAATTTTGAACACAAACAAAACACTTCAAAAAAAGTCAACACTCAGAAAGTTGTTTTTTTACTATACATAAAGATTAATTTGAAACCCGTTTCCAACTAGCACAACTTTGTTGTACAAAATTGTAGTCAGAATTGATGGATTTTAACATACACGGAACGATTCTTCATTCATTCATGGTCTAATACATCAAGATCTCTTTGAAGTTGGCTTAGAAAACTCGATGCACCCTCAATTTTTAAAAAGAATAGTTGCCCTCTTAACTTGGTAAAAATGCACCAGTTAACCCCTCAATACCACATGTTAGAATCTGATTGGTTTGACTTTTCAAGGATGTCATTTTTTTTATTTTTCTCTCCTTAACCAGAAATTGACACGTAGCATTGAAGGGGTAAACATGTGCATTTTTACCAAGTTATAGGGGTAACTGATCCTTTTTACCAAGTTGAAGAAGGTAATTGATCATTCTAAAAGTTGAGGGTGACATCGGATTTTCTGAGTATCTTGATGCATTTGGTCTTCATTCATCCAATCTAAGCTCGAAGCTTGAAAAGCAATTAATGGCGGCAAGTGGGTATAATGGACAAGATTGATTTAATTGATTAATTGCTCAATCAATGGATTTCAATTCACCGAGTTGCCATTGCAGGAACAGGAACAGGAACGTCAGTATTTTGATTATGATTAGGAGGTACGATTGATGTGATTCGATCTTCATCATAAAGGAATTGTTCAACAATCATAGCACTAGGCCCCGCCACCGATTTCTCCCACGCCTTTTCCGCCTCTTCTTTGTCTGTTTTCAGAAACACTTCCGTGGCGTCGATTCTGTACATGTTCCAGCTGTTCCACCGGCTATATATCCGGTGAATTTTCTGCAATTGACGGCAAGCTAATTTACAGGTGTTCTCTTTGATTTTTGAAATCCCTAATTCGAGAATCTTAGCTCGAGTTTTGGAATCAATTCCCTGTAATTCACTCCGGAAATACTCGTCCAGTTCAGGCACACCAATTGCTCGACGAATTCCCTGAGAGAAATTTGTATTGTTTGGATCAAACACGTGTCTTGCTTCCTCAATCAAACCGGATTTCACCATCCGGTCAACTCTCGTCGATAGAAACGTATACAGCACCCGCAATGACACGTCAACCCACAGGAAACAACATTCGTAACTTAACCGGAATTTGGGATCTCCGTAGGCTAAAGCTTCGACGAAGGAGTTTGAGCCGCCGGCAATGATAGGGAGGCGATCGCGTGCCGTGATCAAATCGAGTTTCCCGGCAGCGTGGCGACGGAAATCGTCGCAGGTGAAATCGGCGGAGGGATCGTCGACTATTCCGAGCAGATGGTGGGGAACGCCACGGCATTCTTCGTCGGTGACTTTGTTAGTGAGTGTGTCGAGGCCTTTGTAAACTTGCATTTTGTCGCAGTTGATTACTTCTGCAGGAACTCTCGTGGCTAAATCTATGGCCAATCTTGATTTCCCGGTGCCGGTGGGCCCTACAACGAAGACAACCTTGTTTTTCCGGCGGAAGAATGAGTTCACGTTTATTGGATTTGGGAATTTTATAAGTGGCTGCTGTATTTGTTTTTGGACTGAAGCACAAATCCTCATCTTCATATATTTTTTTTGGAGCACTATAAGTTTTGCTTTAGTATATGTAATTTGTATACGCGGGAAATTGTGGAGCTTAATGGGCAGTATAGAGAGCAGCAAATCACATATATTTATAAGAACCCGAAGCTACTCTAGAACTGTCTTTATGTGATCAATATGTGACGGATTTAGGTTTTACGTTGAATCAGATACGGACATGTAGATTTTAAGTTGAATCAGATACGGATATGTGTGTCAAGATCTGCTGTTTACATTCAACCTTTTTTTTTATTTGTGTTTAAGTTCGAGATTTTACGTGTAACAAGTTGGTGTAATCTCTACATGTAAAGTGTTGTATATATAAGGTAAAATGCATCAACAACTCCTTAAAGTTGGTTCAGAAAACTGGATGTCACCCTCAACTTTTAAAAGGACCAGTTACCCTCCTAAACTTGGGAAAACGGTACAAATTTGCCCCCTCAATACCTCGTGTCAACTTTTGGTTGGAGAGAGAAAAATCAGAAAAATTACAAATTTGAAAAGTCAAATCAACCAGATTCTGACACGTGATAATAAGAGGGCTAACTAGTTCGAAATTATCAACTTAAAAGGGGAATCTGACCTTTTGTAACTTCAAGATGACATCCGATTTTGTTCTGAGAAGCAAGCCTCCTATACAAGTATAGAATATGGATTACATGACCCACCTTATATGGCATTTAGTAGTTTAATTTCCTAATTTGACCCTTGTAATTTATACATGACCCCCATTTCATAACAGTATGTTGACTTATTAGTTTGGTTCGGCACTACTGATCAAATTGTATGTGATTAGGGACATTTAAGTGTTCATTCATATGCAAATTACAGTACTTGGATGATAAAATGACTGTGTAGACAACTTAATTTTAGAGCAATGAAGATCAGTTGTTTACCATAACTTAGTTAACACCAAAATAAATTGGCAACAAAACCAATTTCTCAAGTGTAAAAAGACAGTTTTAGTATTTTTAAGAATAAACAAAAACGCTAGATGATTTTCTAATAATATCGTGTATTTTGCAATTCGTATTTATCGGCTTAAAGATTTTGAATATTGCGAACAACAAAGGTTGCTTTTTATTGTCATTGATAAACACATGTTAACAAATTTTTGCATTCACAATAAAATGTATATTGTTATAATTTTCCTTTTCATAATGCGCACACATTTTTTTCTTGTATAAAAGAATGAGAAATACTGCTTGTAAAATTTAATTTCACTGAAATTAGAATTTATATCATTGAATTCTCGCTGGATTCCATAAATGATTTTCTTCTCCTGGTTCTCTGCAACAAACAGAAGTTGTAAATTTCTAATGGGTACTCTGTCGAACTATGAATTCTTCGTTCTTCTGTCTAATGCTCAGCGTGGTGGCCACCAAGTAGAGTGAAAAAAACGCACGCTTTTACCGAACTATCAAACTTGATATACAACTCATGTTTAAGAGCTTAGAAAACGTGATATACGTCCACCAAGCCAAACTTAAGTTTATTTTAACATAATTATGTATATTCCCTCAAACTCAATTTATTTTATTTTCCGTATTGTGAATATAGCAATCGTGTTGACTTTTACACTTCAGCTGCAACTGAAGTAAATTCTTTAATCAGGGAAAGACAAGCGATTCTGCAAATTACATATACAAATAATTTCAGGCAAGTGTATGGAATTATTTATATCTAACACTTGGATAAATTAAAAGGTAGAGTCAACCCAAATCAATGTGGCTCAATAATTATTACCTAAATAATAGTTTTGTAATTGAATCTTTTGGGTTTGTATACGTGTTTTGTTCATGTCCTGTATATATAATTCTACAATAATAATTATTTTAAAAATAAAGAATCCACAAATTAGCAAAAAAAAAATGGGTGGAGAAGCTGTTTTCAACAAAGCCAGTGGGCAAAGAGAATTTTCTTTTTGTGGTTTTGATACCTAAAATAATTAATAATATATGAGTTGAAATGACAAGGCAATGGGTAGTGTTTTCTCATAAGAATTTATTGATATTCTGCTGTAATTTTGATGCTTGTGAATTCCTAGATTCCAAAATTAAATTATATTGAAAATTATATTTCTAACTCTTTACATTTTTATGTTATAATTAATATAACAGGGGAAAGAATAAATTGCATGCTATGAATACAGGTAGGGGTTAGTTGAGAAATTTAAACTAAATCCACTACTATAGAAAAGTTGTAGAATAATATAGTTTAACTATTACTATTTTCCCCGCGGTTCTTAGTAACATTTATATCCAAAATGATTTACAAAAATTATTCAAATATCATGTTTAAAGTGATAAAAGTCTAAATCTAGTGATTATAAGACTGAAACTGTAATTGTAAAGATTTTAGATTCGAGTTCACATTTGAACGAGGAGTAATACGTATAATATTAACAATTTCAACATTTAGTCTTAATTTTGTAATTAAATATTTTAAATACATGTAATAGCAAATTCCTATTCAATTTATTGTTCCGCTAACTTGACCATACTTCGAAGCAAAAATTTAGTGAAAATATTTACTTATTGATGCTTTATGCCTATGTATTTTATACTTTTGACACTAGTATTTTTTTGTTAATAAAAACCATGTATTAACTATTTCAGCAGATTAATGTCATGTGATGTAACATATAGAGATAATTAATATCTTAACATTTAGAAGTTATCTCTAAAGAATGGACTGAGTTGACATGTTTCTTTTCCCTAGGGCTTAGCGCCGCCTAGGTTTCTTACTTTCCCTAGGGTTCTACAGGGGTTGGCTTTTTCTGACTATTAATCATTGTATTCTTGATTAATCTATTTGCTTTTGTCCCTTTGTGCATTTATCACGGATTCAAATGATTTAGAGATTAGAACAGCAAATATATCATTGAACAATGATGATGATTGGGAGGATAATGAAGCTTTTATAAGTGATATTGAGGATGATGATGTCTAGTTGGGAATCCAGAAATTCTTTAATGTGACGTTCGTATATATAAAGGATATGATATTTTTCTTTTAATTTATCATAAATTATGAAAAAACAAGATGGATTTATAAAGATATATATGAAAAATTTATTAAATTTTCTAGTTTTTTTAGATATATTGGGTTCAACAAAAATTTTTAATGGGTTCTAAAATTAATTAATCAATAAATTTATTACTCCCTCCGTCTACTAAATATTGTATTTTTTTAGGGATTTTGTTATCTTTTTTTATTGTCATTTTGTATTTCCAATGTGATTTTTTCCTAAGTTTTCCATTCCTACCCTTATTAATTTGTTCAACTTTCAAGATAATCATATTTTTATCTCCAATAACAAGATGAGAAAATTACAGGAATAAATACTTAAGCATATTAATGAAGTCTTGAAAATAGAGTATGCCATTTATGAAAGGGTAAATTAGTAAATGAACTCATACGGTTACTTGTCATAAATGAACTCATTCGGTTAATTGTTATCTTAAGAACTGTGAATTAGTTAAAACGACAATATTTAGTAGACAGAGGGAGTATATATTTTAGAAAAATGTAGGGTCCATGGACCCCACATCTTCCTGCATGGAATTGCCAATGATGATGTCACGGTAAAGGACAGTGGCCTTTTCCTACTTGCAAAGGTCATTATTGATGCATTACTGATGGTCTAGTTAAGACTAATGTCTTTAGGGATGTGATGAAGGGCGTATGGCGATTGGTTAAGGGGCTTGATATTAAAGAAACTGAGACTAGCTTATTTTGTATTCAGGTCTTCCATGAGCTAGATGCTGAGAGATTGCTTCAGTTTGGTCTATGGTTTTTTGAGCAAAAACTGATAATTATAAAGCCTATATCCTTGGGAGTCCAGGCATTGTCGACACCTATGTGGGAAACTGATTTGTGGGTTCGGATTTTTGATTTACAGGCATTTTTTGGATGTTGAAGATAGCTAATAATATAGGTGATTTTATTGGGAAGTTTGTGCAAGTGGATGACAAAGCTTTTGATGAGAGTTGGAAATCTTTCCTTTGAATTCAAGTTAGAATAGACATACGAAAACCTTTGAAGTTTAGATGGAGATTGAAGAAACCGGGAGGTGAATGGAATATAATATCATTTCAGTTTGAGAGATTGCCAAACTTTTGTTTCTTTTGTGGGATTATTGGCCACTCAAATAAATTTTGTGAGAAAAAGTTTGAAGCACCATTGGACTGTCGCAAGCTAAAGTTTGATTCATCTCTTCAGGCAAATTTAAGTTCGACTAAGCCTAATATGCCGTTTGCGTTGAGAAAGAATAAACCAAACCAAGAGGGAACACCATCTAGGCCGAGAGAGGATGCTGGGGAGAGAATGAATGTGGATGGAGTCCAAGAGATAGGTGGAAATTCTATTCTTGTTCATCAAAATAGTGTGGTAGAGGAAAGGGTGGCCAATACTGGGACACAAGCTATCTCTCGAATCCGACGAAGTGTTAATGAACAAGTGGTTGCTGGTCCTAATGGTGTCTACTCTTTTACTAAATTATTAGAATCAGTAGAATCAGAAACCAATGTTTCTATGGATGAGATGGAGTGCAATGCAGAATTGAAGAGAAAGAGGATGAACAGGTTTCACGATCAAGCTGTTTTGATTTCTAATTTTGAAGGGATTTCAAGCAGCTCTTTTTTATCTTTGGAGGCGGGTTTTGTCGAGGTACAAACCCGCTGTCAGCCATGAGTCTACTCGGATCGAACTGTTGTGGTTTAGGGTCACCGGCAACAATTCCTAAGCTTCGAAGACTTGTGACCAGGTTACGTCCTAATTTGATTTTTTTATCTGAAATTAAATGTTCTCGAAAGAAGATAGAAGATAGAAGATTTGTGTGCTATGTTAGGGTTTGTACGCTCCTTTTCGGTTCATAATAGTGGTACGGGTGGGGGTATTGCTATTATGTGGGATTCGAAGGTGTAGGTTCGGCTCATTAGCTATAGTATGAACCATATTGATGTGGCCATTGAGATGGGTAAACAAGGCTGGCGAATTTTCTAGGTTTTATGGTCACCCTCAACGACATCTTCGCCATCAGTCTTGGTCTCTTCTTCGTTAGTTAGCCTCAGCTCGGGACCTCCCGTGGGTGGTGCTGGGGGATTTTAATGAAGTTTTTGAGTGCCGATGAGAAGTGGGGCGGGATGGCTCAACCTGCAAGTTCTATGTCCAGCTAGGGTTGTTAATGAGTCGAATTGAAACTGAACAGTCATGGGCTCAGCTCGTGAACAAAAATGGTTGGGCTTGGCTCGAGCTTAGAAAACTTTAGCTCTGATTAGGCTCGTGAAAAGGTCGGCTCGAGTTTGCGAGCTCGCGAGCCTAAACAAGCCAACAATATATTTCTTTTGCAACGAAAAATAAAAGTGTTGCCCCTAAGTGTTTCGACATTATAACACTAATTAAAAAAAGATTGCATTAGTAACACTATATTTTACTATACTTTTCAAAAAATATATTCATTATATGAATAATTATTACTCACCAAATACATACAATTTGTTTTTCACTAATTTATTTATACGAACATGTTTGCGAGCTTTCGAGCCGAATTTTAGAAGGTTTGGTTTGATTTGTTAATATTTCGAGCCGATCTCAAACTCGAGTTGAGCTCCATCGAGTCGAACTCTGACCGAGCTTTTACCGAGCCGAATTTTGAACTATTCGCGAGCCATTGGGCTTGTTAACACCCCTATGTCTAGCTTCCAAAATGCTTTAATTGACTGTGGTTTGTTTGATATGGGTTTTCTGGGATCGCCATTTACTTGGCATCGTAGCGAGGATGGTATTGTGGTTTTGCGTGAAAGGTTAGACCGTGGGTTGCTCCTGATTGCGAGCAAAGGATTGGTTGTTTAATCCTGGTGTATAGAGATAGGGGGAATCTATGTTAAAGCTGTATTTGTTTTGAGGATTCTTGATTGTAATTCGCCTTATTTAGAAATCAATAAAAACAGTTGCCGGATACGTAAATTGTGTTGTTGTTTTGTGATTAGTTATTTTTTTGTTATTTACGATCCCGGTGAATGTCTTTCCGATCTTATTCATGTTTCCGTTGCACAAAACTACCAAAAAAACCTAACTAATAAATTATAAGCATATTTCATAAAATTTAAGGTTCGGTTTAGTATTTGGTTCAATTGGTCTCAGATTTTTTGATTCAACAGTTAGAGACAAATGTATTATACCGATGCTACGTGTAATTATAAAAGTTTTCCAATAATTTTGGATCTGACTGATTTTGGACCACAATAGTTTTCTTTTCTTTTTTAATTTAATATTTCTTTTTTTTTTTTTATAAAAAAACATGCTTGGCGTTTTATCCTATACAACAAGTAGGTAAAATTGGAAGAGTCAATCGAATTTTCCATGAATAACAAACATCAAGAATCACATAGGTATTGAAACTAAGGATATTGGATATATTACAATATTAGGGACGGTGGTAGGAATCTCGTTATTTATTTTTTTTGGAAATTAACTCTACTATTTCAAAAATATTATTGTTTTTTTCTATCTGCAAAGTTCCCTTTTCTATATTCTCTATTGATTTCGAGTGGTATTGGCTTAGTTGCAAGGTGGAAAACCATTAAAAAATTATACGTTGATTAGATATTTCGACATTGAAATTGTTGCGAATGACTTCCATCCAAGTTGCCCCTAAGACTGTTCAATTTTGCACATCTTTCAAATTTCATCATATATCATAAAAATACGGACTATACTTTGATGAAACAACTTGTTTTGCTATATAGTACGATAGAATATGAATATAGTATGAGCTAAAATGGGAAATTATACCAAAAGTTATACAACTTGGTGAATTATATGCCCATTCAAACAAATATCGGATCCCTTCCCTGTTATCCTTTTCAACATTTTTATTTTGCTTCGAGTCCAAATTAATTTTTCGTTAATTTTTGTATTTTTGACATATATATTGATTTGGGATGAGAAAAGTACACTTGATACAAGTCAATCTTGATAGGGATTTGCATTGCAGAGAGACAATGCTGCCATAAATAAATTGTTATATTTATAAAATTTTCTCATTTGTTGGAGGGCGTTCACCACAGAGAACACCCTCTTGTTAGCTCAAACTCCCATTTATTTTTTTATGACAAATTTAAAAGAAATATCATGTAATTTCACTCATTTACAAAATGGGGTATAAAAATTTTAGTAATAAGTAAGAAAATTAATTACTAAATCTGTCGTTGAATACCTTGATTTAACAAAAATAAAGTGCAATAAAATATATCAATTAAATATATTCCAAGTGATACATCCATAAAGTGAGTGGGATCACCAGGATTCGAATCTTGGCATCTACAATTACTTCAAAAAATGTAACAAAATATGAACGTGTAAATATTGTTAATAGTTAATCCTCTGTTCTAAATAAAGTTTACTGTACTTTGTAATTTATAATTATTACTTGATAATAGAAGGCAATGTAGAACATTTATTTTTATTTTTTTAACGAAAATGTATAAAATACAAACAACTAACTGCCGTGGTGATAATATATTTATATACATACACGAGCAGTAATGGTTCATTCAACACTCATTATACTTGTAAAACTCCAAAACTGATATTTTCTTTTAAAGTCTCTTTTGTTGCATTCTTTATTTTGATTATTTTATTTTCCTGCTATGGGATGTGAGCATTTTGCCTTTTAATCATGCTTAGTGGTAGAAATAGAATCCTCGTATTGAAAACACCATATTAGACTATAAAGATGATAAGTAGTAAAAGTGTTTACTAAGCACTAAAGTAATGTTCAAACCGTATTCATTGAAATTAAGATTGTATCATCAATATATAAATTTTTTTATAAATATTATAACAGGGTGAATGATGCATTTCACTCTATTATAATATTATGTAAATATCCGTATAACCTCAAATGTAACCAATTTAAAGCTTAAACAACTACACTGAAATTGATTCCCTGTAGTGGTGCAATCTATGGTAATTATACAAAGAAATGAAATGAGTTTAAAAATTCTAGTCCTCTTAACCCTCAATGTTGACCTCAAGTTTTAGGCTCTCAGTCTTATATAAAAATTTTGGACATGACCTATATGCTTATATATTTTATAGGATAAGTCCAAACAAATCATTAGGAGGAGAATATATTAACATATTATCTAACGTCTTCAACTTGACAAATAAACTGTAATTAAAGATTAGGTTATTGTACGACATAAATTAATAATAGAAAACTATTTTCTCAAAGTCCATGATAAGTAATTATTTAAAATTAGTTAGTTCATTGATTAGAATATAATATGCACACACACTATGTCATTAAATTTGAATTAATTTTGTAATTTACTTATAAGCGTGCGTTTGAAAAGTCACTTCTAATATCAAATTAAATTGAAATGAAGCTAGCACTGAAGAGATAGGTAATCATTAATCATCTTCCATTTTCTTAGCAATGAATACTATAATAAATTTCTAATGTATCAGGAGTTCTTTTAAGTTGTGCAAAAAAAATTATTATCCACTGAAATTTGGAAATGATTTCATAGCTTCCTCCTTTCTCAAAAAGTATATCGAATAAATTTTTGAATCTCACGTGTAAATTTCTAGTTGAATTGACTTTTCAAATATGACGTTTTTATAATTTTCCCTCTTCAATCAAAAACTGATAAGTGACGTTTAAGAAATTATAGGACGTCTTTTTTTAAAGCTAAGCTAACTACGAAATCACTTAAAAAATTTAGACGATAACAAATTTTTAGTATAATTTAGGACACCTCCCAGAACATTAAACCTATAATGAAGAATATCTGATTTGCCCTACTTTCAATCTCAACCATATATAATTTCCATTGATTATCATTATTTTGGCTACCTTTATCATTACGATAAAAATTATTTTCATGTGCCAAAAAAAATTATATATTACTCTCCCTCAATTTCAAAATAATTATTATTTTAAAGTTGTTTATCAATACAAAGGTCACATTAATTGAAATAATAAAAATATTTATTATTTTCATGATTTTTGTTAATTTGAAAGTTGATTGGATATTTTTTTATTATTTTCAATGTACATTGATTAAGGGTAAAATAAAAAAATATATAAAAATGTGTATTGAAATCCGAAAACTGCATTTATTATGAAATTTTTCCGCGATCCTAAAAGACAAATATTTTGAAATTGAAAGAGAAAAAACTAAATACCCCATCCATTTCAAAATAATCGTCTTTTTAGCATCTTTTAAATTTTTTAAAATAAGTGTAATTTTCGGATTCCAATGCACATTTTTTAAATATTTTATCAATTTTATCTTTATTTAATGTACATTGAAACTGATAAAAGGAATAAATTATTTTTTTTACTAAAGAAATAATCTCATATATCAAAAAGTATTACAAATTAAGAGCATATGGAAATGGTTCCATTCGACCCTCGATGTCGAAGAATCGGCAGCTCTAACTAACTCATGAGCATACTAATTTGCAGACGTATGAACATAAACAAACCGACAACCTTCAAATGTTTTCGCAATATCACGACAATCATCCAAAATTAAACCTAAAGGAGAAATAAATTTAAGGGAGCTATTTAAGTAGGAGACAACATTCAAAGCCTCAAGCTCAACTGAAATTTTACTGAGATTGTGCCTTTTAATCCAACTGAGAGCCTCTCTGCAACTTATCGCCTCTGCCATCTCTGGATCGCCACTTCCTTTCAACAAAACACACCAAACCGCGACAATAACATTGGAGTTGTCCCTTATTAATTATGCAGCCATGACCAAGTCGTGTACCACCCTCAAACAAACTTGCATCTGTATTACAAATAAACCAGCCCTCACCTGTAATAATGTGTTCATTAGAATTACAATGCTCCAAGTAATCCACAGCAGCAGGGATTTTTTGTTGAGCAGCTTGCCATTCTTGTAGGAAGCCTACACCACGATTAAATCAACTTTCAAATTAACAAGTCATAGAAATAAAATAATCTTTATATTATTTTAATTAATGTAACCTTAGTATTAATAAACAACCTTAAAATGATAATTATATTGAAATTGATGGAATAAAAATTACTAAAAACTAACTAAAACAAAATTAAAAAAAACTAAAATAAAATTCCATGTTTTTTATTTTTTTCATTAAATGTGTAATATCAAATTTTATAATTTTTTATTATTCTGCAATTCACATTTCAATCATGTTTACAAGTAATATAGAAACGACTATTCTCCGGCTAGACTCTAATCATTTCACTTCAACGCTGAAGCTGAAACCGATTAACTCTTAACAATTTTTTAAATTACTGAAATTTAGGGACGAGATAAATCCTGACATACACATGATTGATTACATATTTTTCACTTTTATTGCACGAAAATATTGAATGGTTTAACATATGTTGTCCAATGCTACAAAAATTTAGTCAAGTTCTACTATTTCCGACATACATTTATGGTAGGTGTTATATTTATTTATTCGGGATAAGGTAAATTTTTATATTTTTGATTTTGTAAAATAAGATCATAATTTAATTTCTTATAATTGTATATTCATGCATTTCAAACTTAATATAAATCCATTTATATTGTGCGAATTGATATATAAGTCAAATAATGGATATAATAATAGCATACTTTTTCTTGATAGAATCTATAAAGAAAAGTACCCTAGAAAATTTACACTGCTAACAATATCATTAATTAAATCAACATGAAAAATCGTTTTCGTAGAAAAAATAGGGCCGATCATTAGCAGGAGCAAGGTGAGCGATCACTCAGGGTCCCAATTTTCTCGGGGGTCTCAAAATTCTATGCCGGGTATAGTTTGAATATAGAAAATAATGAATATATATATATATATATATATATATATATATATATATATATATACACACAGTAAAACGCACAAAACCATAGAAAATTGAAGTACCTGAAGTGGAGATGATGGAGGAATGGAGCAGAAAAATAAAGAGGCTCCCGAAGAGATGAAGAATAGAATGACCCAATTAGCAATATGAAAGAAAGAACTCCCAACAATGATCCTAAATAGCTCAATTAGCTTGTTAAATAAAATCTCAAACCAAACGGAGATAAACCACAAAATTAGAGTAGCAAGAAAGAAGCCAGCTGCCCTGTTGCCGCTTCGGTTGAAACTTTTCCTAGCCATTTTGAAGCACAAAAGAATTTATCTACGGAGCTATTTCTATAGCGGTGCTATGATTTATTAGATTTTGTTCGTTGTGTTTTGGTAGTTGTGAATAGAATTTGAGAACATAAGGTTGCTTTCGATGTTAGAAAAATCACTGAATTTTAAAAATTCATAAAGTAACTATGAAAAGGGATATTAAATTACTTACGAAACCTAGATGGAAACACCTTTACAATAACCAAGTCTAGCAACTCTTCTCTTTCATTCTAGCTTCTTCAAAGATGAGACCAAACCCTAATTGTTTTACAAACTAGCAATTGATTTTAGTCATAAAATTAGAACATACAGTATCACAGATGAAACTTGAATGAAAAAAAACATGAAAACAAAGAGAAATTACCAGAGTTTGAACATCAACTTCCATAAAGAATCGTAAGACTCTAAAGAACATAAGACCAGAAGCGTTGCAATAGAGAGATTGTAATGGAAGAGAATATGAAGTTATAGCATAGTGTGAGTTTCAATTTCAAGGGAATCAGTGAGAAATCATAGGAGGAATTGAAGGAGAGAAGGAAAGCACAGTGAAAGGGGAAAAAAACCAGAAATCGTTAAACCTAAAGGAGAGAGAGGGGAGGTACACTTTTTTTCAAGCCTTGTTTTTTATAGTTAATTCCATCAAATAAAGGGCGTTAGATTTCCCATCGCTTAATTTTTAGTGTTCATGTGATGTTTCGGCAACAACGCAAAGGAATGTGTTGCAATTAAAAGTGTTTTTTACCTTCATCTGTATCTATTGCATTACCTTTGGAACATTTTTTCAATTATGTTACAACAGATCAATTTTTTATGAAAGTTGCAACATTTTTCATGCAAAACTGGACAATTCTGTTGTAATAGGTCATCTATGGCGTAGTGAAAGCTCTCTACAGATTGAAGTAGGCTCCAAGAGCTTGGTATGAGAGGTTGACCAATTTCTTGATCAGCAAAGGCTATGAAAGAGGGAAAGCAGATACAACTCTATTTATTAGGGAAAAGAAAAGAAGATGTGTTACTGGTCCAAATATATGTTAATGATATCATATTTGAAGCAATTAATTAGAATCTATGCAAGGAATTCAGCAAGCAGATGAGAAGGGAGTTTGAAATGTGTATGATGGGAGAGCTCAACTTTTTCCTTAGTTTTCAAATTAAGCAGACTGAAGATGGAATTTTCATCAGTCAAGCAAAGTATGCCAAAGAAGTCCTAAAGAAGTTTGATATGGAGCATTCGAAGCCAATGTCCACTCCCATGGCCAGTGATGCTATCTTAAGTAAAGATGAAGCTTGAAAACTTGTAGATAACAAGTTCTACAAAGGAATCATTGACTCACTTCTTTATCTTACAGCTAGTAGGCTAGACATACAGTATGTTGTGTGCTACTATGCTCGTTATCAAGCTGATCATAGAGAATCTCATTTAGCAACTGTGTAGAGAATTCTCAGGTACTTACAAGGTTCTATTGAAGAAGGTCTGTTGTATCCCAATAGCTTAGATTTTACTCCTAGAGGATTCACAAATGCTAATTATGGAAGAGACAAGCTGGATAAAAAAAGCACCATAGGAGGATGTCATTTCCTTGGAGAAAGCTTGGTCTCTTGGTGCAGCAAGAAGCAAACTTCTATTACACTGAGTACAGCTAAAGCTAAGTACATGGCCGTAGGAAGTTGCTTAGCACAACTGCTATGGATTAAGCATCAACTGGAAGACTATGGTGTAAAGTCAAAGTGTCTCGAAGTTATGTGTGATAACAAGAGCGAAATTGACCTATCCAAGAACCCAGTTCAGCATGGCAGGATGAAGCATGTCAACATCAGACATCACTTCATTAGAGATCATGTGCAAAGGGAAGATGTCAAGATGGAGTATGTTCCTTTATAGAAGCAGCATTTTGACATATCACCAAACCATTGCCAAAAGAATAATTCAATGTTCTAAGGTAACTCATTGGTATGGTGAGCCCGCTATAATGAAGAGGAAGAAAGAAGAAAATATAAATTTGGCTAATTGTTGAAGATAAAGACTTATTTCAACTAGGAGATAACAAGTGTTTGACGCTGTCTAAATTTTAAAGTAATAGTGCGAGTTACTGTTTTGCTGTTAAAATCAAATTCTAAGTTTTCAAAAAGACATGTTTTTGAAGCGGAACCATCTACAGTGAAACTCACCATTTTACTAAGGTGATTAATCAAGGTTTAATCTCAGTGTTAATTCTCATCTTGAGCTGAGGTTGAGCCACGTATCATCACCATTTCAAGAGGTCTATAAAAGCTGAAGGAGATGAAGAGAGAGGTTACTTACCTTTGGGAATTTGAATCATCTTAGAGCTAAAGAACCCTAATTCCTTTCCTTCAGAAATTCCTTTACCTTTTCTCAAATGGCGATCACCAGAAAAACTTTCAGGCTCAACACCACCACTATGAAGAAACTAATTGTCAATACCGAGGGAAAAATGGAGAAGTTAACTTTGGAATTAGGAACCTTTTTCACAAAGGTAGATTGAGCAGACAATTTAGAATTTGGCCCTGTCTATGAAGTCGATTATGAGAGCCTTCTCAGAAATCTAATCATGCACAAGATCAAGTAGCAAAGCTTGAGTTCCTTTCTGTGAATGGAAGGACCTGCGATTGTCTGACTGATTAGGGTATTTTATTCCCACCTTTACACCATCCAAGGCCCCAACAATGTCTTGCTGGTAGATTTCAGAGATAAATCAACCCTAATTTACTCTAGATTGAGTGGGAGCATCCTGAACCTACCTCACAAAGGCGCTCGATTTCGTAGAACTGGTGATGAAGACCTGGTGTCCATCCCTGAAGATTGGGAGCTCCCCTCGAACTATGTATCTGGGGAGACAGTAACGAGCGGGATGAGCTGGACTGCGAGAGCTTGCCACAAGCTAGTGGTAAAGCTACTGCTCCCAAAGATAAGATATGTGTCCAACTGCACCTACTTTGAGAGGTGTATAGTCTACCATATGGTAGAGGGTAAGAGGCTAAATTAGCTTGTGGTGATCCTTCACCACTTGACCAAGATGACTACTGTCTACCACTATGGTTACCTCATTACCGAACTGATGAGGGCAGTGAAGGTGGATATAGCATAGCTTTTGGGGGAGTCTAGTGACACTATGCTACCATTGAAGAAGAAGCTTGATCTCTCTCACTTCACCAAGCTGAGTCACGATCAGGTGCACGCTAGGTATAATAAGGCATAACAAAAGTGCAAGCTTAAGTGTGTACCGATAATGGTACTTATGGATATCCCAAAGGAAGAAGAAGATGGGTTCATGGTAGATTTTGAAGGAAGAGAGGATTCAAGTGATCATTTGCCCATCTCCAGCATTCTAGAGCAAGTCACTGCCACCGCTTCTTCTCCCAAACCAAAGGTTGCCTCTTCTAAGGCTCGTAAGAACAGCCCAGCCAAGCCATCATCTGATGAAGTCCCTACTCAGCCCCAACGTCGATGGAAGCAAATGAAGGCCATGACTCACACTCAGAGAGAGGCTGAGGAGAAGCTCCAAGATGAGTAGTAGGCTGAAGAGAAAGAGGATGAGATTGAGGCTGAGGAAAACCTGGGCCAAAGAAAGCATAAATTTATCATATCTAAGGAATCAAAAGGGTAAGGTGAGGCTAAGAAATCTAAGCATCAGCACACCATGAGTCCTAGAGCTGCCACTGAGCTAAATGAAGCAATTGCTAAAGCAAAAGGCACTAAGTGAAAGCTTTCTGCCACCAACCGACCCTTGCAAAGAAATGTGCAAGTGGTGAGTAATGATGAGGATGTTGGAGTAACCCTCAACCTCATTCCAGAAGAGTCAGATCTTCCTGAATCCAACATCCCCATACCTTCTTTTACTCAAATTGAGGAAACCTTTACTCAGTTTGAGATACCTCAAGCTAACCCTTCCTTGGGTCAAATAGCTAACTCAGAGGTACCTCTAAATCCTACCGCCATTTCTTTTATAAATCATTAACCTAATCCTTTTGCAAATACCCCAGTTCTTACTCCTCTAGAAATTGAAAAACCTTCCTCTGTAAATTTTCCTTCTCCTTCAAATATTGTAAATTTCCCTGTCATCATACCTTCCTCTCCTTTTAATAAACAAAATTCTCCAGTAAATATCCCTTCTTCTCCTACCAAAAGTCATTATTCTTTCTCTCCCAATTCCTCTCTAGTAAATAATACTCAAACCTCTACTTCTTCTCTTCCACAAACACAAACCCAAACTCAGAAACACAAAAACAAACACAAACACATATCTTTACAACCATCACACCTTCTATTCCACTCAAAAAGACCAAAACCATTCCCCCTACTTCTTTAAATGTGCAAACTTCGAAACCTACCCCTTCTTCAAACTCATCCTCTACTCCTCTAACCCCATTGGTTAGGGAAGTTCCTAACGCTGAGAACTCCGCTCAGCATGGAAACATAAGTGGTCAGAGTACTGAGGTAAATTTTATAGCTCGTGAAGTACCTGAACCCAGCAGAGAGCCAGTCAAAGAGGACATGGCTGATGCATCCATCTTGGCTCATATTAGAGAGCTGGTACGGAAGAAATTCCCAGCACTCAAAATTGATGCTGAGTTGGATGGAGCAATTAGCAATTTGCTACTATATAAAGAATTGACAATCTTATCTTCAAAACCCAAAGCCCAATTTCCTGAATTCGAAGAATACACAAGTGTGCCTACTAAATCTATCTATTTCGAGAAGTTTGAAAAGATTTAGGGAAGTTTGTTTATCATTCGAAATTACTTGGTAAAAGAGAGCGCCAAGAGTTTGGTTAATAAGATGGCTTTGATCCTCATTGGATTATCGGAGTCTGTAGCCTAGCTTGGGGCAGCAATCTCGTGTATCCTTGCGTCTACTATACTAGCTAACATTGTTGTAGGAAAGATAAAGGGTAGCATGGATGCTGCTGCTGAGCAGCTGAGTTCCTTAAGTTCCAACATGAAAACTCAAGTGACACAGCTCTATAAGCTTGGTGAGGATCAAGGTCCGAAAATTAGAGAATGTGCTCAAAGAAATCGAAACTACCAAGGTTGGAGGCCATGTCCAAGTTATAGATGAACTACGATAACAAACAAGATCAGATGGTGAAGCTACTGACGGACATATCTTCCAAGGTGGATATGAAGCCTGTGATAAATCTGGACTCTCTCCATTCTAAGATAGACAACATCACCAGAGAAGTCAAAGAGAACATATATGCTAAGA
>CATIWQ010300857.1:0-15919 GCA_949673415.1 Euphorbia schlechtendalii
ATCTTGAATTAATACAGTAGATGGATTGGAAAGAAGTCCAGAAAATAAACCATTTATAAATTCACTTGTATTCGTTATTGGAACTATAATTGAAATAACAATACAAACATATATGTAAAAAATAAATTTGTTTACGAAAGAAAACAGAAACATAGTATTTTAATAGTTAATTCAATTTCATTGTTCATAAAAAAATGCGAGAGAAAGAATATGTTGGCCAACAAGGAGCTGAGAATTACATGTATATAATATATTAAAAAGCAACAAGTATTTGTGCAATGATTTCTTTTGGAGGTGAAATTATCTTGAAAACCTAAAGAAGAGTGTTTTTGGTGTTTTCCTTTCTAAATCTAAAAAAATGAAAGTTTAGTTTCAAGCCCATAATTGACGTCTAAGTTAGAAGAAGGCCCATTAAAGCCCATATTATGGGGAAATTGTGTTTTCTCCATATCATGTTTCACTTTAATGAAATACTCATTTTAAAACATTTTTAATTATTTACCCATTTTTAATATTTATTTTAATAAAATACCACTTTATTAAATCATTAATACCCATTTAAGTGTTTTAATTACAACCGTTTCTTACTTTTCAATTAAAGTTTATTATAACAGTTTTTTACTTTGTAAGATTCTCCATTATCTGCAAAGATTTGTTCTTCCCATCTTGAATTCAAGTTAGTTTCTTTCTCTTTTGTTCTCTGTTTTTTATTCTTTTCACGTTCATCAACAAAGATTGTTCTTCCCATCTTGAATTCACGTTATTCTATTTGTTTCTTTCTCGTTGGTTCTCTATTTTTTTATTTTTTTCACATTCATCAGCAAAGATTGTTCTTCCCATCTTTAAATCACGGCTTTTGCTTCTTCTTGTACTCTGTTTCTTCCTTTCGATTTGTCATTAATCTCTAATGGAAGAAATTGATATTCTTATATATTACGATTGTTATTAGACTCCAGAGAAGGATTTCGTTGATTACAGTGATTACGGCATTGTTATCCAAAAAAACCTGAGTTTCAGAGAATTGCAGTCTATTATTTTTGACAATTTGATGTTAGATCCATTAAGAGTTAATTTATCGATTCAATTTTAGCTTCGTTCTAGATCAAAGCCAATGAAAATTGATGATGATATGCCATTACGATTTTAATTACGGTCATGATTTCGCACTGATGATCCAATACAGTATCCACTTTTTACAAATTTAATGATGAACGAACATGTGCAACTTGCTGGTACGTGTTTTTCAAACAAAGGTGTTTCTATTTTACATTTAAGTTACGGAAATAATTGAATGGTTTTATGCATTCTGTTGTATGGTTCTGTTTTGTTTGAATGGTTTTGCACTTAAAATGTGTATGGTTTATCACATGTATGCATAGTTAGTAATTCAATTATGTACAAACATTATAATACATTTGTAACTGTTCATGCTTGTTTTCATTATGTACGGTGTATAGTTTATACACATCTATGAAAAAATATATTGGTTATTTCATAAATCAAAATGTGAATGGTTTTTGCGCATAGGATGTATATGGTTTCTCACTTTTATGTATAGTTAGTGATTCAAATGTGTCCAAACATTATAATACATTTCTAATTGTTGTTACTTTTTTGCAGTTGTTGATGCACCATGTCATACCAATGTACAAGTGGAGATTGATAATGTTTTGAAGCACAATGAAGACAGTATCGAAAGGGTAGATGTACAAAGTATGATGTTAAACAACATTTTTCTTATATCATTTTCTTATTTATCTTGTTATTAATTTTGATTTTCGTATAAGTTTTTTGATGATTTTTTTTGTGTTATATTATTTTTATTCATTGTCTAATGTTTCACTTTTTTAAGTTATTACTTTTACGGTAATATTTAACTATATGATGACTATTCCATTAACCAAATATTTAATGATATGATGATTATACCATTAACAATATGATGTTTCACTTGTGTATAGTTAGTTTGTTTTGCTGTGTATGGATTTGACTACTGTTGTATGATTTCAAATGCATAATGTGTATAGTTCCTTTTGATGTGTATGGATTTTTCTACTGTTGTATGGTTGTCATTTCATAATATGTATAGTTCATTTTTATATGTATGGGTTTTGCTACTGTATGATTTGTAATTGCATAATGTGTATAGTTTATATATGTTGATATGTATGGGTTTGGACACTGTTGTATGGTTGTAATTGTATAACGTATTTAGTTCATTTTGAAAATGTGTATGAGTTTGGCTACTGTTGTATGGTTATGTTTGTATAATGTTTACAGTAATTTTTTTGTTTCTTGGTTAAATGTACTCGTTAAATATACAGCAGTAGAAGAATGCACATATATGCACCTAACAAAAATCTTAAAAATTAAGATTAATAACCATATTCTAAAATTCTAAAAAAACAATATCAGTTCAATGTGCAACATCAGTTCAATTCAAGATTAACAATCAATTCTCTCAATCTTCATTGCTAGTTTCATTGTTGTCGGATTTTCCTTTCCCATAGCAATACAGACTGAAGGCGAGTCTTGGCATGTGAAACTGAACATCGAGTTCACTTAGAATCGATCGTTGCTCTGTTAGAAATTCTACAAAGTTCAAAACAAACAGCCCACAATCGCTGCAATAAAAGTTCGCTCGATTAATGCTTTATAATGTAATTTATATTCATGTTTTTCGCAATATAGATGTAAAGATAAAAAAAAGCATACTTGTTGGTTTGTTGAGCTATATCAGTGACAAACACAACATTCTAAGGGGTGAGAGGATTTGTAATTTTGTAGGTATCCGATTTCATTACTTTCTTATCCAAACTATATATTATTATCAGTGTACCATCCGAATTCCAATTATAATAACGGTAAATCATACAGTATATATAACCATACAATTTTTAATTGGAAACTATACAAACTTTTCTAATTCAAAGTTAATGCTTCCATATACAAGAATCTATACAATTTTACACATCATTCATAAATCTATACGGATATACACATAGCAAATTCACAACCATATAATATATGCACCGCCACAGTACCTAAACCCTCGATTCAAATTCCGTTTAAATTAGTTACACAAACCACATCCATATACACTATACAATTCCAAAATAACACTTATACACCTGTAACTTATACACGGCCATGTTAAATCATACGAATATAAATATTGATATTCATGACCATATAACTTATACACATGTACAAAAAATCGTTTTCTTAAATATCAGATTCAAATTCCTAAATCTATTACATATAGCAAGCTCATAACCATATAAAATATGCACAGTCACAACAAATCGCAACCATATACACCATACATTTGCAAAACAACATTTTTAAACAATCCAATAACTTATACACAGGCAACTTATACACAACTACATAACCTATACACATGTACAAAAACCGTTTTCATAAAATCTAGATTCAAATTCTGATTAACCATCTTAATCGAAACCCAATCATATAAACCATACACTTTCTAGAAAACCATATTTAGAATCAAAATCATGGTCCGAATCTCGAATTTTACCACAATCGATGGGAATCCCAACCATATAAACCATACACTTTCCAAAAAAAGTCATTTGATGAGATTTAGTACCTAAGAAACCCTGAAAAGTATAATCTAGTAATGGGAATCTATTGAATGAGTTTCAAACCCATATACACCATACACTTTCGAAATAATATCAAAATAGAAAACTTACTTTCTAGAATAAATATTCGATCGTTTTTAATCTCCCGTCATCATTTATGTTTTTTTTCAGATCCTTTTTTCCGATTTTGTTGAATAAATGATGATTTGATGGAGAATCGAGTTCAATAAGGGTGGAACCAAATACAAGTTTTCCTATTTTGCAGCTTTTGCGTCGTTTGCAGATTCCTTGTTGCAAAGTAGTGTAATCGAGTTCAAGATTCCTTTTTCTTAGGTAAATGATGATGGAGAAACGAGGTTGAAGAAGGTTGGAACCGATTAGAAGTGTTCCTATTTTTCAGATCGTTGTGTCCAATATGAAATGTGCTGCAAATCATGGGGTCATTAATTAGTGGAGATACGGTTCTTAATTAGAGGGGGACATATAAATTTACAAAAGGTGTATTTTGTTAATTAGGTTATCCAATTAAGGTATTTTATTAATTGTATGGGTGCAAGCGTGAAACTGATATCTCATACGGGGTATTTATATCAAAACCCACGCACGTCACCATCGAGTTTATTTGGGCCCAAATCCAAATTCATCTGGGCTTTATGAAATTGTTGGCCCAAAAACCAATGCCTCTTGGAATCGCAGGCGTAGACTCTCCGTGTTCCTCAATTTTTTCATCTCTTCATACTGCAAGTCGCTGTGTTGGAGCTCGATAATCGGTGGAAACAATGGCAACATCCCTAGCCCGTATCTCCAGAAAAGCTTTGAAATCTGCTCTTGCCCTGCAGCGTCACCTTATTAATCGTTCGTTTGCAGCTGAGGCATCAATTAAATCGATTACGTCTTCGCCGGATCGTGTGAAATGGGACTATCGAGGTCAGCGCCAGATAATTCCGTTGGGGCAGTGGCTCCCGAAAGTCGCTGTCGACGCGTATGTCGCTCCGAATGTTGTTCTTGCGGGTCAGGTTCGGGTCTGGGATGGAGCTTCAGTTTGGAGCGGATCCGTCCTCCGTGGCGATCTGAACAAAACCACAGTTGGTTTCAGCTCCAATGTTCAAGAACGGTGCGTCATTCATGCCGCCTGGAACTCGCCTACAGGTTAGAGTTCTTCATTTCCGTACTTCTTTTCTTATTTGATTTGTGAGGATCGTTGCTCTTAGGTTTTTGTTGTTCCAATTTGGGGGTTTCGGTTTATATATTAGTAATCTTGTGCTTGATTGGGATTTTTAGAATCTCATCATTGATAATTTTTGCGGACACGTTTTTGGCTTATCTGTTAATAATGATTAGGACTAATCAGCTGAAAAACTGTTGGCATTGCCGATCATTCTGTATAACACTTTTGTTCTGCTGGGTAGAGTCAATTAGTCGCGAGCTTATTAGTGCATATTAGAATCTATTCCAGTCGGCTTACGACGATGCCATTATCTTTGAGTTAGTACTGGCGTAAAGAAAGTGCCTGCTCTTTAACTTTTCTTCTAACTGACGTTTATGGATTCAACGGTTTTGATGAAATTAAGGCATAATTTTTCCTCTTTTCAAGTTGGACATTCATTTCTCTTTGTGGAATTGAATTTCAGAACTTTCTCTGTCATGCATTTTAAAACGTTAGCTGATTAGTAAGTAGCTGACTGAAGCTATATGTTAATATTTATATTTTTGTCTTGTAATCTTGTGTTTCTATGGAATTGTGCCACTCACATTATCTCATTTTATATATTTGCGGATAGTTGCCTCTATGCGGCCTCTGATGATTACATTGTGAACTTCATTACAACAACTGATTGCTTGAGGCAAAATTACTGATTTTATAGTAATTCCACTCAAAGTTACTAGACATCTTCTAGACACATGGTTGGGGCTGTAAATGAGTCGAGCCAAGTTTTGGCATGTTCGTGTTCGTTTGTTTAATTAATAAAAGAGCACGAGCCGAGTCAAGCTCAAAATTGCGTTCGTGTTCGGCTCGTTTAAGTGCTCGTTTGTTCACGAACAGCGTATTTATTTTGTTCGTGAACGTGCTCGCTTATTTTTGTTCACAAATAACGTTTGTGTTTTATATCAAGATTTTAGATAGAAAGTGGCATTTCAAAATGGGCCATGATATTGGATTGGGTATATATTTTTTGTTAATTCAATTTAATATAACTATTCTCTTATTTAATTTTTATAAGAGTTTATTTTTTATTATGTAAAAAAACTGAGCTAGTTCACGAACATTTATTAAGCCTGTTCATGAACTTGTTCGCAAGCCTTTAATCGAGCTATGACTTGTTCATGTTTGGCTTGTTTGTTATTCGGGCTCAAAATTATGTACACGAACTATTCATTTATTGATCGAGTCGAGCTGTTACAGAGCCGAACACCAAGCTATTCACAAACATTCATTTACAGCCCTACTGATATGGTATAGGGAAGACTTAATATATGTGTTTTTGCTAATTGTTAGTATGAATAACTTGGGGAGTATGCTTACCAGTTACCACAGTTTGGTTTCTGACTCAGCAAATTTACAGTTCATTGTACTGATCATTTCCTCCCTGCCGTACTGAATTGATTCTGTTGTCATCAATCCGCAAAGATTTTACTTGATTTTCTGCTTGACTATGCATCATGAAGAATGAAGTAACTTAATAGCATAGGCAGAGACATCGATCTTATAAGCATATGTTTAATAATAACAAACCAATTTTCTTTTTATGCTATTGGCTACCTTTATTGGTTTCTTAAGTCAGAGGTTGCATATGTTCTGATTATATAAATAGCATTCTTATCAGAAACACATGAATCTTCATGCCACCTCCATGTTGATTGATTTTCTTTAGTCAATGATTCATTGGTTTGAAGTTCACAATCATGTGCATGCTTCTACAATTGGCAATAATTGTCTGTACGTATGTGAAACCCTAAAAGGCTAAAACATTTGAGCAGGATTATTGATGTCTTTTTCCGAAACGCAAGGCAACTTACTTTCTTACAAGACCAGCGGATTCGATACGACCAGTTTTGACTTGCAGCTTAGGTGGTTTCATATGTTTCTGCTATCAAGATGGCAATGGAATGTGTTTCTTGGGTCATTTAGATTGATGTTCTCAGCATACTGTAGGAATTGACATTTTTGAATTATTTTTACATGAGTAATTAATATTACGTGTCAGGACTTCCGGCTGAGACATCCATTGAAAGATACGTGACGATTGGAGCATACAGCTTGTTGCGATCCTGCACAATCGAGCCAGAGTGCATTATTGGGCAGCATTCTATCCTCATGGAAGGTTCTTTGGTCGAGACACACTCGATTCTCGAGGCTGGGTCAGTAGTTCCCCCGGGCAGGAGAATCCCAAGTGGCGAGCTTTGGGCAGGTAACCCTGCCAGATTTGTTAGGACTCTGACCCATGAAGAGACTTTAGAAATCCCGAAACTTGCTGTTGCAATAAATGACCTGAGCAAGAACCATTTCTCGGAGTTTCTTCCTTACTCCACCGTGTATTTAGAGGTTGAGAAGACGAGGAAGAAGTTGGGTATTTCCATCTGATCGTGGTCTTTTTTAGTTGTTTCTATGAACCAGTTCAGTTCATTGCAAGGAAATAAACAACTGGAGAACATATAAAAGCAATGTTTCGTGTTTCTTTTGTTGTAATTGATAAAATTTTTTAGTGTCGAAATTGCCCGTTGCGATTTTCAATCAAATATGGGTCATGTGGGTAGTCCTTTTGCGGACGCCTGGACTGTATTATTACCATTTGGCTTTGCAAAAGTCAAATTCAATCTCTGCTCTCAATTTTTGTATTGATATGAACCATAAAAGAGTTGATTTTCCTTGACAATAAAATATGATATAAGCTTGCAAGTAATGCCAAATCAACATTACCATGTCTCTCTTCTGTTTGTCTCACTGCGGAAATATGGCGTTGAGCTTTCTGCCTGAATTATAATGCTCATCGGTGCTATTTTGGTCCCATATCTACTTTAGCAGTGTTAGATACAAGGTTCTATTTGGTATAGCTGTTAGATGTTGCGAATTGTTGGTACTGATAGTTTTTTTGTTGTTGCAATTAGTGTTTTGCTATTTCAGTTTATTGCTCGGTATTGTTTATTCACAATTTAATGTTTGGTATAATTATTATGTGTTGTTGCAGATAATATGTAAAATGACACGTATAAACTTTAATAAAATTATTTATCAAATGGTATGTCAGCAAAAACAAAGTTTTCAACCTAAATATCACTAATGAATCCATCTACTTAGTAAAGTCAAATTTACCGATCACCAACAAAACACTCCAAATTAATTCCAAACCAACGATAATCATAAAGATGGACCGTATCAATGAACAGAAAAGCAAAAAATGCTAAATATAAAACTTGCTGTTATGTGCTTTTTTTATGTCTACTTTTTGTTCCTCAAATTTTCACAAATGAATCTTATATAAGGGTAATGGAGTCAAACCTCTTTTAAATTATTTGTTGCTGTTAGAACTGCTGTAACTTGCAATCTGCAGTTAAAGAAATCTCACCCAGCACAACTTTTTAGAGCAGTTCACTTCCTGATATGCTGTCTGCAGATAAGGTTGTAAAAAATTTTTATATTAGATCAGAATTATTTCATGACTTTATATATGTGAGTTGTTTCTTATCAAATTTATGTCTGTTAAATCTAATTTTCAAGGAGAAGTTGATTCTTCAAAAGGAAAATAAACATGTTAATCAGAAATGGCAGCTAGTCATTGAGACAAATTCCATCAGAAATTAAATCAACAACCAAATGCCAACCTGCAACAAATCTCAACCTATTGAGTTTAATTAAAAATGATAATCCACTAACTAATTATAATTATAATGAAAATCCCACTCATTAGTGGATAAATTACGACAAAAGAATTAGGTATGTAGTCATTGGAAGCAAAATATTTGATTTCTTAGTGTCTTTATATAGTGCAGAGAATAGTCAATTTTCCCTCCATCAAATTTCGTAGATTAGAGAAATAATTAATAAATCAAATTGGAAAATTAGAGAAACTAATTGAAAAGTAGTTGGATTGCTTGTGAGAAAACACAATTGTTAATTATTGGAATATAATAATTTATAATAACTTTCCAACAACCCTCTCTTTGCCTTGTCTTTCATGACATAATATATAAATGGACAATTAAGCAAATTTCATTCACTATTAGTAAATTCGGTTGAACCGATTAGTTTGAACTGGAAATCATATACCGGCTTATTTCACATGTAGTACATCAATTATACTCTTAATCTTAATTTAATACATGAACTTTATTTTTTCTCATTATCATACATGAACTTGTATGTTACCTTTAATATAATCATTTTCCCTGTTAAAATTCCTTTAATAAATCACCTATTATGCCCTATTTTCTTTCAACCAAAACTCTCCCCTTGTTATCGTATTCCTTCTCTCTATCTATTATAACCATTTTGCTGATTCCCCCATCTCTCTACTCTCTATCCTCCATATCATATTCAATCTATCTATCATAACCGTTTTCTTGCTAAATTTTTTCTTTACTAATGATCTTTGGTCTAACAAAGCTTCAAGCTTCTTAAATTTCTTCAATCCGATGATGTTTCAATTGGAAAACAATTGATTTTGTTTGATCTCTCTCCTTACAATTGTGTAAAACTTTGTTTTCAATTCCCCCCATTTTCTTTAGAAATATCAATGTAAAGAACTCAAACTTTAAAATCTAAAGTTCATAAAAAATTACATTTAATCAGATAATGACAACATAATAATAAGAAGAAAACAATGGATTAAGGATAGATGCCACTGAAAGAGATTTAGAAAGAAACTGGTTGTGTAAGTATGTTAAATGGAAATGTTTATGTATCGAAGAGGAAGAACGCTCGAAATCTCAACTTTGGTTTTCTTTCTATTGATGATTCTTTGCTGTTTCTCGAAGTTTTATACAGACTAAACTGCGTTTGTATTGGAATCATCCGCTTGCGAGTGTTCAGATCTCGTTATACTCGTTCTGGCGAACCACAAAGAAGTTAGGCTCCCCGACAAGTATTTGTCTCTCTTCGAGATCAGAGACAGCAAGCTAAATTCAGGGACTCTTTAAGGGGTGAACGTTCATATGCCAATGTAGTATCAAAATTCGCAAATCTCCAGGGATGCTTCTTGCCTTATGCCGAATTGCCAATGCCGAACCCTTCAGATAAAAGAAAATCACCGATCTCAGTTTCATCCCGGGGCCATGACGTCAAAGTCGAAATGGCCCCTTGGACAGATAAGTCTTGCTTGGTTTCCCTTACTAACATTGTGAACATTCGTCACACTTTTGATCTATTGCATGAGCGCGGTTTTGATGTTTCTTTTGCTGCCCCGGTGAGTAATGATAACGTTGTTGTTTCTTTTAACTCTATTAAAGCGATGCATGGTTTTGTACGAGGTGATTGGAAGGTTATGCATCACCTTTTCAAGAGTGTGATTTTCCTACCTTCGGACTTTACTCCTTCGGAATGTGTCATGTACGTGGACTTCATGGGCATACCTCCGGTGTTTATTTGTGAATCGTTGATCAGAAAGCTGGCTGGCTCCTTTGGTCGTATTGTTTCATTGGACCATGACTTTAATAGATCAGATCGTTTAGACATCGTCTCTTGTCTTGTTTCGATGCCCTTTGGTACTATTAACCGAAGTTTTACTCTTATTATTAGTTCTAAAGAGGTGCAAGTTCACACTAATTTAAGACAAGGTGTTGGTTGCGATCATTGTCAAGTCTCCGATGATGTCATTGCTTTTGATAATTCGAGTGATGATGATGTTGTCTATTCTGATAATTCCAGTAGCGCATGTTCCGAGAAGTCTGGTGATGACTCGTCCAAATCTGTCCATCTTTCTGCAGCCAAGTAAAGAGTCCCCTTCAATCGATTTCACACCATTCTGTGAGGGAGCTGAGTATTGTCCTCGAAACTCAGGAACCACTTTTGAGAACAGACCTTGGTTGCCAAACATCAGTAATCCTGTCGCATGCTTCCGTTGTTGCACCGGTTATTAATGCTACGGTTCCTGGTATAATAGCCATCTCCGTGTCAGATGCCGTGCACTCGATGAATTGTGCCTTTTCTGGATCTCAGGCAGAAACTCATTCGTTGACAGCAGCCTCACCGGTGTCGTCGCCTCTTCATGTTACCTCTGAATCCTCGGGACCGGATATCTCGAACATGAATCGGATCATCATTCTATCACAGGCCCGCACTTCTTCGTCAAACGAGAAGGCATTAACATGGGAGGTTAGCACAAAGCTCGGACTCTTTAAAACCCACCATGAATCAGCTGTGATGGCAGCCATGGACAATTTGGTTAATTGAGGAAATTTTTGTCTCCATCAAGGTTCTTTTCTTGCTTATGTCATTAGCTTTTTTGTGTTGGAATAGTAGAGGTGGTTTAAAGAACAAATCGAAACAACATTTCGTGATGTCTTGTATTCGGAAATATAGCTTGAATTTTTTTGCAATGTTGGTAACGAAAGTCAAGAACGTTTCGGCTCATGTGGTTCGATGCTATTGGGGTTATAATGATTTCGCTTTTTATTTCATTCCATCAATTGGTCTTTCAGGTGGTATCTTACTATCTTGGAACTCAATGCTCTTAGAGGGTTTGGTAATTCATTCTTCTTCGTGTTGGGTAGTGATTATATTTATTTTAAAGCAACAGGTCTTCCACGTGTTAAGTCTTTATGCTCCAACTAACCAAGTAGAGAGAAATGCTCTATTTCTTGAATTAATTCCAGTTATTCAGGATCTTGACATGCTTTTAATCTGCGGTGATTTTAATGAGGTCCTACATCCTTCGAAAAGATCCGGAGGTGGATTTGTTTCGTCAATATCAGAATTTCAAGACTTTATCTTCGAAGGTAATCTTCAGGACCTCCCCCTCCAAGGTCGTGATTACACATGGCATAACAGATTATCATTCTCTCGTATCAATAGAGTCCTCGCATCCGGGAATATTTTGGATTTATGACCGACCATGTCTATCTCAACGATGGACACAACCTTGTACGACCACCTTCCTATTCTATTTCGCTCTTGCTCCGAAAATTTTGGGGGTCCCAAGCCGTTTAGAGCTCTTAATTTATGGTGGGACAGTGCTGAATTTCTGCCATTCATTCGCTCAAAGTGGCAAACCATTTGTCAGGCACACTTTGATAAGGACATCTCCTTCAAGTTAACCAAATTGACTGCAGCTATTAGACCTTGGCACTCGGCAAATTTTGGTGATCTAAGTCGGAAAATTTCAGATTTGGAGGGACGTATCCTAGCCTTAACGTCAAGTGATGTATCACGGCCTTTGAACACATTGCAAAATTCAGAATTAACCTCCCTTAAGCTCTCCCTTCACGAAAGACACGCATGTTTGGAAAAAGCTTTGTCATCAACAATCGCAAGTTAATTAGACCTTATTGGGGGACAATAATACCTCATTTTTCCATCAAATGGCATCGGCTCGCTTTTGAAATAATCAAATCACTCATCTTGATATCAACAGTATCATTGTTTCCAACCCACATGAAATTTCGGATGCAATTCGATCATTCTTTGAGGGATTATTTATGGCTAATCAAGCGGTTCCCTTCATCCTTCGTAACCTCCATTTCAAGGTTGTTTCTGTTCGTGACAATGCTACCTTTACAGCCCCATTCACAGTGGAGGAAATTTGGAAGAGTGTTTGCGCGTGCGTTGAGAATAAAGCACCGGGACCCGATGGTTTTAACTTCTACTTTTATAAGCGCTTTTGGGAGGACTTAAAACCTGAAATTGTGGCTGTTTTGGATCATTTTTATAGTACTTCTTTGCTGCCCAAGTCAGTCAAAACGTCTTACACCATGCTGTTTCCCAAGTCCCTGGTTCGTGTTCTTTGTCAAATTTTAGACCAATCGCTCTTATTCATGGGGTGTATAAAATCATGGCGAAGTTACTATTCTTCCATTTACAAAGAGTGCTCCCAAAGTTAATCTCGAATAACCAGTTCGCTTTCAGTAAGGGTCAAAGCATCCGCGAATGTTCCTTTTTGGAGTCGGAAGTCATTCATGCTCTCCATGTTAGATGAAAATCTAGTTTGGTTTTGAAACTAGATTTTCACAAGGCGTTTGATACATCGATTCGGTCCTATCAAGAATAGGTTTTGATAAGAAATGGATTTCGTGGTTGTCAAATTGTCGTAAGGATTCTTCAACTTCGGTTTTGATAAATGGTACTCCATGTGTGCCGATTAACATAAAGAAAGGAGTGAAACAAGGACATCCACTCTCTCCATTTATTTTTATTCTTACCGTAGAAGGACTCAATCAGCTCATGGATTGTAGCATTAGTGCGGGAGTCCTACTGGGTTTTCAGTTAGAGGACTCGTTACAAGACATTTCGCTATTACAATTTGTAGACGATACGAATTGTTTCCTCCCAGCTGAGGAATCAGTGATTCCGATATTCAAACGGATCTTGCGGTGCTTTGAATTAATTTCGGGTTTACGCATCAATTATCAGAATAGCATTATTATGGGAATTCACGTCCATGATAGTACTCTTGCATCTTATGCATCCTTATTCAGATGTCAAACTGAGAAATTTCCGATTAAATATTTGGGTGTTCCTCTTTGTTACAAGCAGCCCACAGTTTCTTCATGGGATCCGTTAGTAGCGAAATTCAAAAATCGTTTGGAGAACTGGAAGGGCAATTGTCTATCATACGCTGGAAGGTCTATCCTTGTCAAATCGGTACTTTCCTCTCTTTCGGTTTATTTACTATCACTTTTCAAAATTTCGAATAAAGTGATTTTAACCTTAAATCGATTGATGCATAATTTTTTGTAGCGAGGTGACTCAATGGCGAGTGGCATGTGCAAAGTAAGTTGGGACACGATTTCTCTTCCGAAGCATCTTGGGGGTCTCTCCATTCGCAATATTAGCTTAGTTAACTCAAGCTTGCTTTTTAAATGGATTTGGAAATCTCGATCTTCAAACGAGGAATCCCTTTGGTACACTCATTGTGTCAAACGTTACGGGTGGCAATCTTGGCATGTATTTATTTCACAAGATCAAAGACACATCTCTCCGTTATAGCGCGGTATTCTGAAGTGCTGTTTCTTGAAGGATGATTGCTGGAATTTTTTCAATTCGCAAGTGCGCATTAGAGTGGGGAATGGTCAATTAGGCTCCTTTTGGAATGACGCATGGATCTCTAACTCAACTATCAAATAGATGTTCCCGAATCTCTTTGCAATGTGCAACCGGAAGCATTCTACCATTCGAGAGGGCTGTGATTTTATTTTTGCTAATCACACCCAAACGAGGCCATATTGGAAAAGACGTTTGCGTTTATCGGGGTAGCAGCAATGTTCAGAGGTGAAGACATTAATCTTGTCTGCGTGCTCATCTTTTTAACAAATATCAAGCAAAAACGAAACACCCGTCTTTTTGGAGAATAATGACCGATTAATTTGGGATATTGGGGCCCAAGAGGAATACTCGGCATCCTCATTTTATAATGATTTTTTCCAACAGCCTAGTTGGACGCCTCCTTTGAGGAATTTTCTTATGATATGGCAGCCCCCTTTGCTCCCTAAAATCAGATTTTTTAGTTGGCTGGTCTTTCACGATCTGCTACCGACGCGTGCATTTCTTTGGAATTGAGGTTGCAATTTAATTAACAATGACAGTTGCCCTTTTTGTACTAATTCGGAATCCTTGGATCATTGTATTTTCTTTTGCCAGGACAGCCTTAAGTTGTGGATATATGTTTTTCAATGGTTGGGTATATCATTGGTTATGCCTTAATCGGGCTATGAGTTCCTATTGCTTTAGCGTTCTTACTTTAAACGCGGCATATTCCGAGAATTTGGCACTTCTTTATGGCTTATTTTTTCATGGAGCTTATGGAATAGACGAAACAAACGGGTGTTTGAAGGAGGCTCGTTTGACGGTGATATTTTAGTGGGATGCATTCATCTTTGTTGGTTTATCTTTAATTCTCATAAGCGTAATATTTTTCTTTCGGTTTCGGACTTATTTACAAACCCGAGTTTACTTCTTAGTTTGTAATTATAACTCTATGGTTCTTATTTAGAGAACCATTTTATTTAATGAAAAGAGAGATGAGCGTTTTGTAGGCAAGCGGATACATCAACCTAATTGGGACGTCCGCCCTGAAATTTTCATCCATCTCAATCTTTTTTCCTTTGGAGGGACACATCGTCCCTCAAGGGGTTTTTCAAAAAAAACAATATTAGTTTTGTTTAAATGAGAATCAAAATGAAAGCATGTTTAAGGTAGAACTCTTCGTTTATGTTTATGAATCTAAAATTAGATTATATTTGCTCTTTCCTTGGCATTTTCTTACACTCATTAGAGAAGAAAATGGAGAAACTTAAATAATAAAGTTCATATATGTGAAGCTATTGTTACATACCGCATATAAATTAATTTAAGGGTTTAAGAGAAAGAAAAGAAATTAGAGGTAAGAGAGGGAGAGTGAAGAGGGAAAGATAGAGTGTCCGTTAAAGAAGGGAGAGGAAAAACGAAAAATTGAGAGGGGTAATTGATGGACATTATTGGTATTTTATGATAAGTTGAACTCGTTTCAGCTTTAAAACCTAAAGATACATGTAAAACGACCATGATGAAAGGAAACATACAAATTTATGTATGATAATGAGAAAAAATAAAGTTCATGTACTAAATTGAGATTATGAGTATAGTTGATGTACTATGAACAAAATTAAGCCACGGTATACCTTACCATTAGAATATCACACACAATTAATATCATATTCACATTTTATAACTTTATATCATAAATAATTTCAAACGAAAATAATCTATTAATTTGAAGTTTAATGTATTAATTTATTGAATAAATTATATTTATATATATTTCTTGTAATAATGATTTTAATTACAATTTTAACTTTATTTTATATAATTAAATTACATTTAATATTTTTACACGGTTTTTAAATCAAAACTAACACTAAATTATTTATTTGTGTTTATACATTTTTTTATTGAATATATTATGTTCAAAGTTTAAATTTACAAATTTATTCTTTATTTTATAGTTTTCATATGTGATGAATCACATTTATTAAATTTTTATATATTTATTAAATATGATTTAGTTCGAACTAAATTTTGGTATTAGTGATCCTTTACTTCACTTGATTACATTATGTTTCTTTTTTATTTAAAGTATCAACATGAATCATTAAGTATTAATATAAATATTTTTTAAGAAGTA
>CATIWQ010300885.1:0-10810 GCA_949673415.1 Euphorbia schlechtendalii
GTATGGAAGCAGACTTCGGTCAAAAGCAGAAGTTGATTTTTTTGAAATTAACAAATTAAACGTTGATTATTGTTTAACAGTCTACTCTTTTCAATCTACGTATTTTATTAGGCAAATTGCACGGGTTGATTGATCCGGAATGTAAAATAAAGTTTATTTTGTTAAGGTTCATGTTGTTTTATTAACGTAAAGTTATAAAATTGTATTTTTGGATTATAAGTTTAAAAATTATATAGTCTTAATACTATAAATAAAATAAAATATGTTCTATCTATATGTCTTCATAGCCAAGTATTGTCAAATATTTTTATTGTTTATATTTATATAAACCGTATGTTATAATGACTTTGTTTTTAACAAAATATACTTTACCTTGACTCTTGTCACCATTGAATTGATCTTCACACTATTAGTCCACTGGTAATAAGAGGCAAAGTAATGAAGATTTTATTATTGAAAAAGTCACCATAGAATCTACCTTCATATAAATATTGTCTATCACATATATTTTAACTACTTGAATCATTTATGAATTTAAAATTTTTTATTTAACTCGAGAAACAATCATTTCAATTAATGATATAACGGAATATGACATGTATTGCCATGTATCATAATCTTATCTAAAATGCATTTTAAGAAGCTAACTTATTAATATTGTAAATTTATAGTTGTTAAGTAAAGGAAATAAAATCTTTTTATTTCATGTACCTAACAACTATAAAGGAAATAAATTCTTTTTATCCTCCTTGATTCAATGATATTTTCATGCTTAAATTGCATTATTTTCTAATTTTTCTAATTTAATTAATACTTTAATTAATCAATCAGTATGGTCTTAGTAAATATTTTTTCCATTTAATTATTATTGTACGAATTGTTTATTTAATAATAATAATATATAAATCAATGAAATTTTTATTTGAATTAATTATTGTGTTTAATTTCTGCGATAAAACGAATTGTTATATTTCCTCAATTTATAATAAGGATCATTAATAAAAAACAATTTTACCTCATTTTTTTAAATTAATTATTATTTTTTTCAAATTAATTATTATCGTACAAACTATGTTTTAATAATACTATTAATCAATAAAAATTTTATTTCAAAAAATTATTATTTTAATTTTTGCGATGAAATAAAATTGTTAGAACTTCTCAATTTATAGTAAGGATCCTTGGTAAAAAAACAGAGTTTACATCATTATTTTTTAAATTAATTACTATTTATTTACATATTAATTAATATTGTACAAAATTTTTTAAATTCAATTTTCTAATGATCCTTATTATAAATTGAGGGTTAGTATAGTGTAGTTCTAACAATTTCAAATTATTGCAGAACTTAAATATAATAATTAATTTAAATAAAATTTTTTATTGATTCATATCATATTATTAAAAAACAGTTTGTTCAATAATAATTAAATTGATAAGTTATTTATTAGGAACATATTGATTTATTAATCAAATTTAAAAATAAACTGAAAATAAAAAAAATAGAAAAAATGCAATTTAAGTAAGAAAATATCATTATATAAATAAGGATGATAAAGAGATTTTTTTCTTCACTTTTTAATAATTATAAAATTAATAACTTAGCTTTTTAAATACATTTTAGATATAATTACGATACATATCAATACATATCATGTATCGTAAACTCATCAATTTTAAATATATAACCGAACAACATGAGAAAATATGATATTCCTCACCTAATGTTGTGTTGGAATAAAAAATAAACAAATATGATATTCCTTACCTAATGTTGCTTTGGAATCTTTTTGATTCGACCCATGAAATTCAAAGGCAATAATCAACTCAACTTAATTTATTTTTCTTAAAAGAGTTTATTAAAGTATACAAATACCAATAAAAAAATCATTTTCATAGTACATGTTTTCATAACCGGTGGCAGTTGGGTATTGCAGGATAAACTTGTTCAAGCAGGTCTGAATGGGTTTAGATCCAATTTCGTTGGGTTTCAATTAAAAATATCAATTCAAGTTCAATCCAGTTCCCATTATAAAATTTTAAGTTCAGACCAAATTTACGAGATCATAATTAATCCTGGTTCATAAATAATGATAAATTTTTTCTTCTTAATTTTTAGAATGGTGAATAAAATAAAATGTCAATATTTTAACACATACGTATAAATATTTCCCATGTTTACATTTTTGAGTTTTCTGGTTTATAGAATTATTTTTTGTAGCTAAGTTAAAATTATAACAGACTACAAAATATAATATATAAATATATAAATATATAAAATAAAATTATTATTCATCGAGCTGGAATCGGACCAGACTTGGATACTTTATAAAAATTCATGCTCGACCCATAACAGGTTTAGACCATGCTTGATAAAATTATGAGAGTTCAAGCCCTCTCAAAGGGTCCGGGCTCGTGCCGGACCCAATATGGGCCGACTCAATGAACTGGTGTAGTGCTGGTTATTGACAATTGACTTGTCCATCCACCACAGGAGTGTGTTGCCGAAGTATAGGGCCGTAAACGAGTAGAGTTACGTTTTGACATGTTTGTATTCGTTTATTTAATTTTTAAACGAACACGAACGAGCTGAACATGAATTCGAGCTCAAAATTCTGTTTGAGTTCGTTTATTTATATGTCCGTTTGTTCGCGAGTTGTTTACAAACAACCCATTTATTTTGTTCATGAACTGCTCGTTAATTTGTTTCGAACGAAATCGTTTATCTTATTCACGAACAGAATTGTCAATTCGATTATTAATTTAAAATGAGACATAAATTTATTTTTATTGTATTAGTTTACTTTTGTACATGAATGCTTTATTTTAAGTTTTATAAAATTTTATTTTTGATATGTAACATAACGATAAAGTTGGTACATGAATATTTATCGAATCAGTTCGCTTATAAACTTGTTCGCGAACTTTTATTGAATTCGTTCACGAGTCAACCAGTCGAACTTTAGCTTATTCATGTTCAGTTCGTTTATAATTCGAGTCATAAAATCAAGTTCACGAACTGTTTATTTATAAATCGAATCGAGCCGAGTCAAACTTTTATCGAACTGAACATCGAGTTGTTCACGAACAACTTGGATCATTTACGGCCCTACTGCTACCGAAGTTTGCGAAGCAACAAAATTGCCTGCCTGTTTTGTCGAAATTGCAGAGAATTAGGACAAGGGACCGTCATTTGGGCTTAATCTTAGCTCGACTCTAACTTGGTAAAAAAGAGTTTACAAACTGTTTAGCAGGTCGGGTCTGTACTAAGTAAAAAGACTGTTACTTGGAGACGATCTGGAGCCCAATAAAAAGAGGCAGAATTATCTTCTCTTCGATTCTCATTCATACGGTTAACTAACTTGTCTTCTCTCATTTTTCATTGCGCTGCAACCCATCGCTAAATCCGGCCTTCAACCTCTCCCGCCGTCTCCTCCACAGTTGCCATCTCCTCCTTTGCTCTTTTTTGGATCTTCGGTGTTGACGGCACTCACGGAAACGGCTAACGCCGGCGGAGCAAATGGAAGGCTTCGATTACAGGTATGTGGGAAGAGATGACATTGGTTTAACTGTACAACAATTGTTACCTGAAATTAGGAACAACTCTTTATGTTGATCTGTAGCTTGTATCAGATTTACATATTGTGATTTTAAACTACCAGTAATTTCACAATTCTGTATCTTTTATATATTTTATTTGACATATTGTTGCTGCTTACGATCGGTAGGATTTAATCAGTTATAATTCGAAGCTGTCATTTATTCTTGGGAAATCGCACGAACACTCACCAGAAATCTGCTTAAGATTGGTTGAAAACTGCATTTTCTTGCTTCCTGGCCCTCTGGCCAAGAAGGTAATCTCCCTGCCTCCCGTGGTTTTACTCTTTCATTGTTTATCAAGTCTAATAAGTCATTTGGTGATATTGTATTAGCTACAAATTGGTAAGAGGAAGATTTCTGTGGTGAAGAAATAAACAATGGCTATAGCATCTTCTGGACGTCTCAACCTAAACGAGTCACCTTCTTGGGGATCCCGGAGTGTTGATTGTTTTGAAAAACTAGAGCAGATTGGCGAGGGAACTTATGGGTCAGTTTTAGATGCTTTAAAGCGTTATGCTTTTCTGTTTTGGTGCTTTAATTTTAATTTTGCTTCAAACCTAGATTTGAACTGCATCTATTTCATGCTTGTTAATGTAGAGTTATTTTTGAAATCGATTTAGATATTTCAAATGCCATGATTAAAAGTTAGAAAATATTTTTATGGAGTTCGTGATTGTCATTTATGCTGTTGATCCACCTGTGCGGGTACTGGATTTGTATTTATTCCACATTTGATATTAAAGATAATTATTCAAACTTGATTAATGCTTACATGTTTTTTCTTTCCCTTTTTGATTGCAGACAAGTTTACATGGCCAAGGAAATAAAGACGGGTGAAATAGTTGCATTGAAAAAAATAAGAATGGATAATGAAAGAGAAGGGGTACTTTCTATATGACACTCGATTATATTTGTTCATATAAATCAGTATTGTATAGCAATTATTAGGATTATCCAAATTCCATTATACTTGTGGCTTCAATTCACTTTTTGTTTTTGTTTTCGTACATTTTCCATGCGGTAGTCTGATGTTTCAAAGCATAAACAATGATGGTCCTTTCTCATTTTAAGTATATGAGCATTATGCATTTTATAAATTTAACTTTGTTTTTTTGCAGTTTCCCATAACAGCAATACGAGAAATCAAAATTCTAAAGAAGTTGCAACATGAAAATGTGATCAAGTTGAAAGAGATCGTGACTTCTCCTGGTAATTAACTTCTCTCTGTCATCGCATTTGAAGTATTCCACCTTTTGTTATCCTCTATGTTTACAGCATGAGTGCTGGTATCATTTCCTTTCTATATGTTAATATTGCTGTACTTGGTTCTTAGGTCCTGAAAAAGTTGAGCAGGGGAGGACAGGCAAGTACTTTATTCTGCATGTGCATCTCATTAATTATCATAATGCATGCCCCTGTACTCATACTTACTGTCATACACTTCACATGCATGTGTTTTTTTGACATGCCTACCTGTGTACTTTTTTTTGCATCAAAAATTGTTTTTGTACGTGGTTATCTTATTTTAGAGAAAGTGAGTCCAGACAGTATGATTTGAGATTGCAGATGGGAACAAGTACAAAGGTGGAATATACATGGTATTTGAGTACATGGACCATGATTTGACAGGGCTTGCTGATCTTCCTGGGATGAGATTTTCAGATCCGCAAATTAAGGTATTATGAACTGGCAGAGTAAATAATGCCGATTTTAATTCCCTTGTTATCTTTCATCTTATAATGTTGCTTCTTTTACTTGAAGTTCTATATGAGGCAGCTTTTGACTGGTTTACACTATTGTCATGTCAACCAAGTACTTCATCGGGATATCAAAGGTTGCAACTGGATCTAACTTCAATTTTTGTTGTTGATTGTTTTTTTCTCTTGGCTTTATTTGTCATTGGGTCGCTTCCTTCTGATTCTGCGGCAGGCTCTAATCTTCTGATAGACAATGAGGGTAATTTAAAGCTTGCCGATTTTGGGCTTGCCAGATCATTCTCAAATGAGCATAATGCTAATCTTACAAATCGTGTTATTACTTTATGGTACAGGTATTCTGTATTTTTGTAGCCTGCCCGATGCCCTTTTTTCTATTTACTACAATAATTCTGTTGAATACAATCTACTTTTACTTGAGTTTTGAACTTATGAAACATGAAAACAATAAAAAATAATACAAACCACTCATTATATTATTTTGAACAGACCACCAGAATTGCTATTGGGGACGACAAAGTATGGTCCTGCTGTTGACATGTGGTCTGTTGGTTGTATTTTTGCAGAACTTTTACGTGGAAAACCTATTTTTCCTGGAAAAGATGAGGTAAATCCTGAATATTGATTTTCTTTTCACTTTTATGCAATTGTTCTAGTTTTGTTAGATTTATTCTAGCCTTGTAAATTTGGTGTTCATTAGCAAAATGATCCTGGAATCGGAAATAGTATGTATGAACCTCATGTAATTGCTTCGCTTGGAAAAGTACTATTATTGTTTATACTTCAGATTTTGGAAGAGGTGGTAATATTTTTATTCGAAGATATGAATTTTTGGAGAAAATAAGGTTTTTGGTTCTTATGATTTGGATATAAAAAATGCAGTTCTCTTTATTAATGTATTTGCGTGCCTTTATTCTTTCATTCAATATTTGACTCTTAAATTGGCTAAAAGACTTAGCAGTAAGTTGTTCATTATGATATGTTCAAGGAACAAGTCATGCGAGTCAATTGAGGATTGAAAATCTGTAGCTAGATATTCCACAACTTCCAAATCAATAGTTTGCTTTGAGATATTGCATATTGTCTTTGAATTTGGCTCCAGAGTCAACTGTATTCAGGTTTGGTTTTCCCATTTGTAAGCAATAAATTTTGTGTTGGCCGTAAGTATGAGTACCAACCATGTTGAGATTATGAATGGTAGGAGTGCGATAGAATTTCTAAACGTTCGATAAATTACATCCCATGAGCTAAGATAAATCTTGAATTTTATTAATGAGAAATGCTTATTCATTTGATTGCTACACCAGTTATTTGCAGCATCTTAAAACTCTTTCTATGCATTTGTAGCCAGAACAATTAAATAAGATTTTTGAGTTGTGTGGGGCTCCAGATGAGGTTAACTGGCCTGGTGTTTCCAAGATTCCTTGGTGTAACAATTTCAAACCAACAAGGCCTATGAAGCGATGCCTAAGTGAGGTTTTCAGACAGTAAGTTACTGTACTCATTGCTTGCATTCTAGTAAAAGTTCATTATGCTGATTCTTAATGCTCCCGCCCCCCCTCTCTCTCTCAGTCTCTGGAACACCTTTATTCATCTTCTTATTTGTTTTTAGGTTTGAGTAAATGTTCTGTTTGCATTTTCCCCAGTTTTGACCGTCATGCTTTGGAGCTTTTGGAGGAAATGCTTACTCTTGATCCTTCTCAGGTATCTACTTTCAACAGATCAACCATTTTCAATTTTTTTTGTTATCTTGACTTGATTTATTTCTTATTTTTATCTTCTCTCTCTCTCTCTCTCTTTCTTTTTTCCGCTTTTAGAAAAACATATTTTCTTTACTTTGTTCGAGTTTCTTAAATGATTCAGTATATTGCACATGTTTTCTTATACAATTAATGGAGGTACAGGTACTTGGACCCATTAAATTATCAAAACAAGTCATGTGAATAATTAAACATTTGTAGAGTAGAGGTACATCTGTAAATATGGTAATGGGGTGGAGCTGGAATCTAGGGCAGGACACATGATTCCAAGTTAAAAATTTAATTGAAACCTGACCAATGATCTGACAAGGGGAAAAATTTGAGGTAGATTTCTAGTTTATTGTCGTTTTCTTACAAGGCACTTTTTTCTCCCTATATAAACAGAGAATATCTGCCAAGGATGCACTTCTTGCCGCATATTTCTGGACTGATCCATCGCCTTTTGATCCTAAGAAGTATGCTCATTCTCCTCTCCTTCATTTTGATAACAAAAACAGTCTATTTAGTTTATCTGTTTGACTCTAATTTGTTCCTTGCTTCAGTTTACCCAAATACGAATCATCACACGAATTTCAGACAAAGAAAAAGCGGCAGCAACAAAGACAGCATGAGGAAAACGCCAAACGGCAGAAACTGCAACATCCTCAACCTCATGGGCGCGTGCCCCCAATTCAGCAGTCTGGACAGGCACATGCCCAAATGAGGGCAGGACCTAATCAGCCCTTGCACAGCTCTCAGCCCCCAATTGCAGCAGGACCTAGCCACCACTATGGGAAGCCTCGTGGGCCTGCTGGTGGGCCTGGTAGATATCCACAGAGCGGCGCAAGTGGAGGTTACAGCCACCCGAATCGAGGTCAGGGCGGTGGTGGTTATGGGAGTGGGCCCTATCCTCCACAAGGGCGGGCACCACCTTATGGTTCAAGTGGTGGTCCTCGTGGTGGACCTAATTATCCTCAAGGAGGTGCTCCTTATGGCAGTTCGGGTGGTGGTCGCGGGTCAAACATGATGGGCGGAAACCGCAACCAGCAGTATGGTTGGCAACAGTAATGTATTGTGCGGTAGACATGGCTTCTACTTAATGAGTTGAGGCAAATCGTGTATGAGTCAAACCTAACTTATCAATATGTCAAGAAAATAATTTGAACGAGTGTATCTAGAAGGTTTGTTTTTGTTACGGTGTGTCACAACGCAGCCAAGCTAGTTTCTTATAAACAGCGAAATGTAGCAGGTTTAAGCTAAAGACCGATCAATAGCAAAAACATTTATGGCTCGTTTGGTTGGCGGAATAGAATAGGATGGAATAGAATGGAAAATGCATGTAAAAACGTCAAACATGATATATGAGTCCGACATCGCAGTGAATAGTTATTTCTAGCTACCGTAAGAATCACGGAATAACTATTCTTCTTTGAAATGAAGGAATAGCTATTCCGTGATTACCATGAAAATTAGGAAGAGTTATTCCGTCTGATGTCGGACTCGTGTATCATATATGATGATTTTGCATTTATTTCCTATTCTATTCCATTCCGCCAACCAAACGAGATCTTAAAGACTCTGTAAATCATAATGTTTCTGATTAGTTTGCACCGTTTACATTGTTGTTTGTGGTCATTCCGATGTGTGTCTTGCTATAACATTTGGTTTCAGGAGTTGTTGATGGAGATGAATTAATGGTCAATGGTTCTAACATTTCAGAACACAGGTGCTTCTAACAAGGCCAACAGTAGCATTCAGATCAAACAGTAATTTCTCATTCATTGAAGATTGCGCATGACAATTGTACAAAAATGAAACATCGAGTGTTAACAGGAAATAAAAACTTGTAGTGGCGTTAACACGTAACATCAATTCATTCCTTTTATATGTGGTTTAAGCTTTTACGGTACATATTAGAATGGGAAGTTGTACTCTACCCGGCTCCCCGTAATTCAGGTGCACATGTAATTTACATACCAAATATACAATGATACTTCCATAAGATATAAAAATCATATTAAATTTACTAGAAAATATAAGTCTGACAAACAAGATCAAAACTACAAGAGACATAACATATGAGGAGTACAAAAGTTAGCAAGGCATGAGCCGAACAAGTTGAACAGGCATAAAAGAGATAGGTTTACGTAGCAATGCACAAGGCGGCAGCAACAACCGCATAGATTTGGAGCAGAGTTCATATAACTTCCCACGGCATCCATTAACCAACTGAAAAGAATTGCCATTAATGTAAACAACACTCATGAACCTGATGAACGCTTTCAATGTCAACAAACTATCAGAAGTAGCTTCGTGCTTGTTTCCGGTCAATCTCTAAACTCCGATTTCGTTCGCCACTTTGGAATCCACCGTGAATCCCTTGGTTATAGGTCATGTATTTCAGATCAAATACTTGAATTCCGATGAAATGTGCCACTACTCCCAGTGTCCTGTAAACGGAAAAAAAATCTGATGTCCCCATTTTTGTGTTACTTTCAATGTCTCCCATTCAAAGTTTGACATGTGTTGGACACTAAAGAAAGAGAAATCCACTAACAAGAAAGAGAAAATTAAAATGAATACAAAAATTTACCCATGTCAAGTTTTGAATGGAAGATATCGAAGAATACACGGAAATGGGGAGCGGAGATTGTTTTGCCCATGAACCAATCCAATCTATCGGGCAGATTTTGACCCGTCAAAATCTTGACCAAAAACCCAATGTCATAACCGCCGTGGAAGGTTATCCACGTCATCGAGTGTCTATACTGCTCCATCACTGAACTGTAAACCCATCTTACTCCGAAATCTTTGGAGTCAATTCCGTCTTCTCTGATCTTGCTGAAGTCAATTCCTTGCTTCTCGAGCATCTGGATGGAGTCTTCATTGTGAAGGTCGTGTTTGATATCGAAATCGCGGAAATTGAACTGCCAGACGTAGGAGGAGTCAGTGCCGACATCAGGGAGGCTTCCGATGGCATCGGAGAGGGTGATTCCGAGTTGAATGATTTTTAGGGCATGGATGTTCAGTTTCATGAGATTGTAGATTTTATGAGGAGGGGGCAGAGGAAATCGGGAACTTTTGATCGGAATGGATAACAATGCCGGGAATTCAGTGTCGACAGAGATGAAAGGATGGAAAGGAATGGCTTTCTCGAGTAACAAAAACTCCGATTCTAAATTTTCAGCCCAAACCTGACGAATGACTACACGTTTTTTCTCCATTGATACAGTTTTCAATTGAAGAGAAACTCCAGATGATAATAAGGTATTCACAGGATTTACTAATCCATATACTGTAAGGATTCCAAAATTAGTCTTACAAGACTAAAAAGGAAATCTTTTTCCCTTCCAAATTAGGAACTAGATGATTTTCCTTTTTAGTTTTAACATAAGTACATAACCAACGGTAATTTCTCTAACCACATTAGTAATACCCGTCTATTGGTCCTACTACACCCATCAGGCACAACATGACAATGAGGTCATGTTTGTGGATTCCATCCACTGGACCAGTACTTGCTTCGATTCGAAACTTAGAGGAAGTTAAGCCATGATTCGAATATATTTTTTAATTTAGAAACATTAAGATCCATAACTGTTGATAACTCGTTTCACAACTCTTGTTCAAGAAACTTTTGGTTAATTACTTTATGTTGAACATATAAAATTCAGTTAATTTACTAAGTAAAAAGAGTGATGCTATCAATTACGGAGCAATTTTGATTGAGCCATTAAAAGCGACGGAAATCCATAT
>CATIWQ010300913.1:0-26033 GCA_949673415.1 Euphorbia schlechtendalii
CGGACGGTTCTCTTAAAAGAACCGTCCGGAATGCTCCTTATTCCGGACGGTTTAGAACCGTCCGCATTAGTTCCTGAGCAATTGCGTCGCGGCTTGTGCGGACGGTTCAAAACCGTCCGGAAAAGCCCAAAACAACCGTCCCCAAAAGCCTATTCTGTACTAGTGAACATTTACAAGTAGAGGTGTTAAGGAGTAATATTCAGTTGATCATTTGCTTTTAAAATTTTTGTTTCCTAAGATTTTAATAGATTCAAATTTGGTTTGAGTAAGTTCAATAGTTTATTTGTTCACAAGTTGTTTACAACAACTCATTTGTCAAGGGCCTAAACAGATTTGTAATTTTTTTTAATATTTAAAATTATAAATTCTATTTAAATGTGAAGTATAATATGTAAAAGTGTTATTAATATTAATAATTGATATTTTTTTTTGAAGAAAAAAGAAGGTTAAAGTAATAAAAAGTCTTATATGATTCTTAAATAATATACGATTTCATTATACAATACATGGCGAAGAGTGCATTGTATTTATAGTTTTATACTTGAAATGAGACTTTCAGGTTAAAACATTTGTATTTGGAATGGTTATACTAGCTTAACTAATTTTTCTCGGTTAAAATTTTTAAAATATAATTATTACAATTATCAATTCTTGTAAAATCAGATAATAACTACTCCTAAGCGACAACTAGTCGGTAATAAACTGGCCGAAGGCCTGCTACTGCATAACCGGAAACCATGAAAATATCTATGCAGGACTAGACGATGATTTTAAAAAAATTGATTTATAATATCAAATTTAGTAAATAAAAAAATATTAAATTTATAACTTTTAATATCATTTAGTTACGGCATAATTTATTAAAATTGTTCACATCTTGAGCTATTGACCACCAAGCAATGACTTGATGGTCACCATCCTAATTCAGGCAGCATGAGGTTGTGAAGTCAAATCCTAAAATCAAGGTCAAATGCATCGACAGCTCCCTCACCTATCGTTGATCCATATCCTTTCAAAAGGATCTCGTTGCTCCATCTCCTTTGAAAAAGTGCACCTCCCGACTCCCTTAATCGGACTAAACCACTCTCATCTAGGAGAGTGAGATACGTACACGCCCTTACATGTCAAATGGTTGAAAAGTGAACACAATAACAGACCGATACGTGGCATTAAGGGTAAAAGTTACAAAAAAAGTCCCCAAAATAATTTCATTCTAACCCTTTAATTTTTCTTATTTGTATTTCTATCATCTTCTTCATCAATCCACCTTTTTTCTCAAAACCAAATCAAAACACTAATTTCATCATCAAACATATATAGATTTTGAAAAGTTAGTATAAATGTCATTTGATTTCTTGTATTTTTTTATTGGGAGAAAAAGAAAGGAAATGAAAAAGAAAATGAAAGAAATGAGTTGAATTTTATTCCGGAAAATGATGAATTTTCCCAGAAATTTTATGTATTTTCTAGAAAAATTCATGAATTTTCTCCGAAAAATTTTCCGGAAAACAAAAAAATGTACATAACTTTACAAAACATAATAGAGTTTGCTTCTCTAAGTCCTCCGGTAAAAAAATGAACAATCTTTACCTAAAGAATGGTTAAAATCTTATCATTTTTGTGAAATAAAGAATTTGCAAAGAAAAACTTAAAAATTTTGCAGAAAAAATAAAAGCAAGAAGATGAAGAAGAAGTCAACACTCGCCGGGCTAGTCAATGCATGCCACGTCATAGCTATGTCGAACGGAGGGAGCCAGAAGATACACTTTTTGAAAGGATAGGGAGCTGCTGGGTCCTTATGAAAGGATAGGAGGGCAGTAGGTGGATTGACGAATGGTGAAGGAGTTATTGATGCATTTGGTCTAAAATCAGCAAAATTAACAAAAATGCTCAATAATTCTCAAATACATCATAAATTTAAATACTTAAAATATACTTCATTCGTTAATTAAAACATTATATATGTGAACAGATAATAAATCTACTTCACCAATTATTATTAAGTTTTCGTGACAAGCTTCTAATCAAGCATGTTTATGAGCTCTCTTGTTATGCTTTAGCTTGTTCAACCTTGTTCATCATGTTCATGAACAATATTTTAATAAATCAAACAGAATAGGGTCAAACTGAACACCAGAATGTTAATAAACACCGGACCTGTACTTATTTTACATCCCTGTTGACAAGGAAATAGACATAATGAATTTGCAAAAAAATATATGCTTAAATTATAATTCATCCTTAAGCTTTGCATATAATTTGGATTATTAAAGATCGCTTCCAATTCCATATTTAATGTAATAAAAAAAAATATGAAGTTGTACTTTAAAATTATTAAGAAGGTGTAATTTAAATTATAATCTAAGAAAGAAGAAATTAAATGGGGGAAATACGTTAAAATTAGGAAGAGAGAAAGGAGAAATGTCTCTTGCTAGGGTTTAGAGAAATCTTTCAGACTGAAATCAATTCTTGCCGGATTTCAGTGATTCTTCTCGGAATCTTTGTTGGATTTTTTGTTGCTTTCATCATCTTCTTTCTTTTCTTCTCTTTTCTTTGTGATTTTCTTTGGTTTCGTTTGCTTCAAGAATATCTTTCTTGATGGATTCATTGCTTTCTTTCTACTGCAACCAGCGTGATAAACCAACAGCTCACCAAACCATGTTTGCTTCTACAGGTGAAACTTCAAGAAACCCTAATGGTGGCGCTCAATGCCATACCATGACAGGCCAGGCTTCCACCTTAAGTTTTACGGGCAAGAACTCAAGCATGGCAGCAACTAAAGAAGCTCCATCTTATGCTGCGATCGTTTCTCATAGGGAAGCCTCTGAAATCCCTACCGGTGAAAACAATATCGGGAACATAGCATCGGCAAGCATTCTTGATGCTGGGAATGGTTACAAAGCTATCCGAATTCCATCAGAATTCGACACGGACAGAATTTCTTCTTGCCAACACTCAGCTGTCGGCAGATTATCCTTAGCTAAAGGAGATAAACCATGGAAGCACTCGGACCTAAAGGCTAAATTGAATTCTATTTGGAATTGCAAGATGGACTGGAAGCTTATCTCTTTAGGGAGAGGTTTTTTTCATATTATCATGCCCTCGGCAGAAGCTCTGGACCACGGGAAATCTTAATCTCAAACCTGGAATTACGCATTTCTCGGTATGGAAACCGGGCTTTGATCCTACAAAGCATAAACAGACGACTGCGTAGGTATGGATCCGATTATTCAATCTTCCATGGGAATTTTGGGATAAAAGACTCCTTTCATGTGTTGCTCGGGAAATTGGGGTTCCAATTCGATTTGATCATAATACTTTAGAGGGTGAATTTGTTCACTACTCTAGAATCCTCGTTGATATTGATTTATCTAAAATTGTTATGGACCAAATTAGAGTGGACAAGGCTGAAAAAATCTTTTGGCTTGATGTTGAGTATGAAAATATCCTGAAATTTTGCACAACCTATCAATCTATTGGACACTCTTCAGTGGACTACAGGAGGAACCAGAAGAAAGGGAGCTCGGATTATCCTGGTAATGCCAAATTGTTGGTTGTCCGCAACACTAAGACAGCTAGGAAAGTGGCGGAGAAATCTTCTATTGTTTTGGAAAAGGAGCCTAGACAAAGAGAAGGAAAGAAGGCTATTTCTTGGGCTAATCAAGTTGAGGAAGAGGACGGTGACACTGAAATATTTTCGTGGATCTTACTCCCACTCCCAATACTTCTAAACCCGGAAACATTACCATTCATGATCTCGCTCCGGAAGCTTCTTTTGATGATCTTTTTGCATCGTCAGATTCTATTTCGGATCCCGTTAATATCACGGTGAAAGCTCCTTCTATTTCAGATGAGCTTCAGATTATTTTACCTATTGATAGGCCTATTCCAAATGAGGGAATTGAACATGATATCACTCAAATTACTCTAATGAGCAGCAAACCGTTACCAATACTAGAGTAAGAAAGTAGATTTCAAATACTAGAAGTTCTGCTAGAATCGAAAAGAAGAAGGAAAGTAATGCTAAGGTACAGACAACTCCTACGTCTAAGGGAAGAAGATGTAGAAATCTTCGCTTAAACGATGATCAGAACCTTATTTTGGAATTGTAGGGGTATTGGTAGTAATGATACCCTGAGAATCCTTGGCAATATGATCAAGGACCATCGACCTCAGTTTTCATGCATTGCTAAACCTATGATTATGTTTTCGGACATCAATCCTAGTTTCTGGAGTAAGAATGGTTTTAAGTTCATTGCTCATAATAATAAGCCTCTACCGTCTTTGTGGTTGCTCCAATCTGTTTCTTTCATGGCACACCCTACGGTCAACTTCTCCTCTGATCAAGTGATATCTTTCCAATTTACATTTTTGGATTCTATCCATTTCGTGGCATGCATTTATGCAAATAACTCATATGGTTTGCGTTGTTCATTATATGTTGATCTTTTGACCCAGTTTAGTTCTCTTCCCGAGAATTGGCTAGTTCTTGGTGATTTTAATGCTATTCTTGGTAGCCATGAAAGAAGGGGCAATTTACCTATTAACACTTCTTGTAGGGAATTTCGTGAATTTATCGATGGTGGAGAACTTCAGGAGCTGAATACTGCTGGTCCTTTTTTCACCTGGACTAACGGTAGAAGATGGAATCAGAGAGTTGAAAGTTGAATTGAAAAGGCCCTTGGATCGATGGATTTTTTTTTCCTTTTGGGAGAAATAGGGTTGTTCTACTCTTCCCCGTAGCAAATTCGATCATCATCCGCTTCCGGTCACTTGTTCTCGTGGGACTCAAAAGGCATCTCGATTTAGATTTCAATCAATGTGGATCGATCACCCTTCTTTGTATCAAGTTGTTACCGATTACTAGAATTAGAATTCCCTAACCTTCCCTCCCAACAATTGCTTCAACTCAAGCTGAAAACCTTAGACGGATTTTGAAGAGATGGAATTGGGAGGCTTTTGGCCATCTTAATGTTAACATTGGCAATTGCAAGACCGAATTAGCAAGATTGTAGAGAGAATCTCTATTAATGGTATTTCTGATTACCTACACTATGAAGAATTACAAGCCCAAATTGCTCTAGAAACCCAACTCAAACGCAAAGAGATGTATCTTAAAGAAAAGGGTCGTTCCAACTGGCTACAGCTTGGCCATAGGAACTCGGCATTTTTTCATTGGGTGGCTTGCTCAAGGAAAACTCATTCGACCATTACAACTATGAATATTGATGGTACTCTCTCTTCTAATACTACATCCATTTCAGACCATGTGATTAATTACTACTCTGACTTATTCTCTTCTGATAATCTTAATCCTATAAACATTGAGATTATTAGACAAATCATACCTAACCGAGTAACGGGTGGCCACAATGACAATCTTATTCAAAAGCCTTCATTTGAGGAGATTCGGGAGAGTGTTTCTTCTATGAATGATGATAGTGCGCCAGGTCCTGACGGTTATACTGGTAAATTTTTCCAACATTTTTGGAGCCTTGTTGGACATGACGTTTGTAATATGGTGTAGTGGTTTTTCCACATGGGTTATATTACTCCGGGTTTAAATTCTAATTTGATGGTGCTTATTCCTAAAAACGAGGGGGCAATGAATATCGAAGACTTCAGACCTATTGTTATGGGTAACTTTGCATTCAAAATTATCACGAAAATCCTTGCGACACGGCTTGCTACCATTGCCGAGAGTATCTTATATCCCAATCAATTTAGGTTTGTTAGTAATAGAAGCATTCATGAATGTATCTCTCTGGCCTCCGAGGGCATGAATCGTCTTGGTAAAAAGTGTTTCGGAGGTAATCTTGCTATGAAGATTGACATTAAAAAAGCTTTTGACGCAATGAGTTGGCCTTTTCTTCTTGAGGTCTTTCGTTCTTTTGGCTTCTCAGATACCTTTGTTAGATGGAAAGATAACATTCTATCCTCTGCTCGTATTTTGGTGTACACTCCAAACGGTCTTAAAGGTTACTTCGCTTGCTCTAGAGTTGTTTGTCAAGGAGACACCCTTTCTCCTATTCTTTTCGGCCTTGCAGAAGATTTCTTCAATAGATATTTAAATCACTTGGTCCTTCGCGATGATATTATCCTGATGCAATATGAGCACGGTATGACCCTCCCTTCTCACTTACTTTATGCGGATGATATCCTCCTTTTTTGTAAGGCCTCGATACATAATATGTGTAATATTAAGAAGGCTATTACTTTTTACGGAGATATTTCAGGTCAAATGGTGAACTAGACTAAAATAGAGGTTTTCTTTGGAGATTCGATGGCTGCTTCCCGGCAGACTGAATTGGCCTCGATTACCATGGTTCATATTGGTCACCTTCCTTTCAAATACCTTGGAGTGCCCCTATTCAAAGGTACACCTAAAGCCACATATCTTCGACCGCTTTTAGATACTACTTTGTCCAAATTCTAGGTGGAAAGGGAGTTCGCTATCTATGGCTGGCAGAATGACCTTGATTAAATATGTTATCTCTAGGGCTCTCGTTTACTCCTTTATTATGTATAAATGGCCCATTTCATTGCTGAAAGCTTTCACAAAAGTGATAAGAAATTTCCTTTGATCTAGGTGTATTGATGTGCGGAAACTTGTTGTTGTCCCATGGTCCTTTTGTATGACTACTTTTGACAGTGGAGGGCTTGGAATCAGGAATTTTGTCACCATGAATGATGCATTGCTTGGTAAGAATGCTTGGGGGATTTTATGCAAAAATTCACTTTGTTATGAGACTCTCAAAGCGCGATTCTTTAATAAAGCTGGCATGACCCGTACGGTTGTTAACTTCTCGATTTGGAGCTCAGTTTCCTCTGTATTCTCTAAGATCCGAGACAATGTCACTTGGTCTCCCTGTGCCAATTGTTCTTTGAATTTCTAGAACGAGAATTAGATCTCACCACCAATATCGAAACAGCTGCATCTCAGGCTTCAAGTAAAGCGTACTCTAACCGATTCCATATCTCACTATTAGTATGATGACACTTGGCAACTTCTAGAGTTGCTAGCTGCCATTCAAGAACAAATCTGCAACATTCAGGTCTACGAGGGATCGGACTTATGTTTATGGCGTTTATGGCGCACAGCGAGCATGGGCATTTTTTCTGTCAATCTCTTTTACAGATGGTTATCCGGGGAGACGACTAGTTTGCAGACTTATAGATTCATTTAGAGCAGGCATATTCCTCCATCACATTCTTTCCTCTATTGGAGAGCGCTTCATGGATACCTTCCTACTCATGATGTGCTCTCCAAAAAAGGGATGGTTATTGTCTCTAAATGTTTTTTTATGCAATTCTAATTCTGAATCATTGCTACATATCTTCATGAATTACAATATTTTATGAAACAATTGTGGTTGGGAATTGATCATTTGTTTCGTAGGGACATTAACTTTAGTGACAATTTATGGAAACGCTTTACTTAGAGAGCTTTGCAAATATTTTCTTCACAAATTTCCATTCTTTGGCAAATTGCTTGGGTAAATCTTTGTTGGATCATCTGGAAGACCAGGAATGATTGCATCTTTGAGGATAAGAAACATCACTGCCTGCAGAGTCTATGGGTTTCAATTTGTCAATCTAGCAAGCTGGGTAAAGGCCATGTGAGAAATTCAACCTTGGAACTTAGCATTCTGACCTCGTCGAGCAAAGGTATCGCAGATTACTCCTATCTTCTGGTCTCCTCCGATGAGTGGATGGATCAAGGTCAATACAGATGCTTCAGTGGCCGATAATCAAGTTGGTTGTGGTGGTGTGTTTCGCGATGCGAGCAGCCGCTTCCTTGGTGGATTCATTTTCGGAATGACAACTCGACATGCTTTCCTAGCCGAGCTCAATGCGACTGTTATTGCCATTAATATGGCAGTTGATAGAGGGTGGTTTCACTTATGGCTTGAGAGTGATTCCACTTACGTGGTCCATACCATTCTTACGAGAAATAGAAGAGTACCGTGGAATATTTTTCGAGAATGGAATAATTGCGTTCGCAACATGGAAAAATTGGAGCTAAAGATTACACACATCTATCGTGAAGGAAACAAAGTTGCTGCTTTACTAGCTAGCTATGGAAGAGAAAATGTTGATTTCAAATGGTGGGAAAAAGTCCCCACCTTTTGCTATGAGTCTTATTTTCATAATCTGAGTGGTCGAAGCCTGTTTCGGTTCACTTAACCATCTTTCCGTTTTTTATTTTTTGCACATTGCCTTCTCGGAGTTTTTTATTTTTAATTATAATCTAAGAAAGAATTCAATTTTTCATATGGAAATTGTATAAAATTTATTAAATTCCTGAAAATCTCATTATAACTTTGTATCTTATATTATGACCGGTGTTGTGTGGACTGACTATTTCATGGCATTGAAAAAAACTGAATGAAAAATGTTAAAATTTGTAAGGTATTTATCTATATAATACGTAGTAATATATACAATGAAAATTGGTAACCTCCACTAAACAAAATCTTATTAGGTGAAAAACAAGTTGGTGGTGATTCCATTTACCAACATTTCAATATTGACATTATTTTACTTTACTTCTAATATTAGAGTGATGTCCAAATAGCCGGACTACTATTGTTGTTTGTTGATTCGAGAGTGAGCCTGTAAAAAAATAAACGCATCAGATGGTTAAATCGGGGTTCGCCGATGTAACCATTCTGATGCTTAAGTTAGAATATTTAGCAAGGGTTGATGCAATATGTCTTACAGCGAGTGTAATTTGGTATTACTTGGTGTTGTGTGCCCAAGTTGCCTTTTTATAGTATTAAATGGCTCTGATGATTCACTAACCATTGGTAACCGCAGTTCCTAAAATATCTCCACCATTATATCTCATTGACTTGGCCTCAATTACCTGTTTCTAGCCGCCTATTTTGACAGTCTCACATAACTCATAGTGGGCTCTCTGTATGGGCCTTTAGTGATGTGACATGGTAACTGCCTTTTAAGGTGTGTGTTCTCATGGTCTGCTAGTGAGTAGTGATTTGTACTTGGTCATAAGGCCAAACGAGCGTATTTGCGGTCCATGCATGTTTAAGACTTCCGAGGCTGATTCAATACTTTATTAGGTGAGTGGCACGTATTTCACAATTGAGACACATGACCTCAAACTTGGATGACACGCTGATGTTGGCTTGCCCACTATTAATGCTTATTGACGTTTCCATTCTCCCATAAGACCTAATCATTGCACTTAAATTTTCCCGCCATTTTAGTTTCCAATAAAAGGCTCTTTACGTTCTTCTTTTTACTTTTTACCAACCCTTGCTCTTCTCGTTATGCGAAAGGCGATTTCCAACAATCAGTGAAGATTCTATTCCTCTACTTTCAGTGAGTGTTCTCTTTTTATTCTTTCCATTATGTCTACTATTTCGGTTTCCAGTTCATCCACTTCTTCAAACCATCATTCTCCGGCCGTATCTCCTTCCCTTGAAATAATCCAACCCATCGCTGCCATTCCCATCACTACTTTCCATTATCAACCCTTGCCCGTCGTTGATCAAACACAAAATCAATAAGCTGATTCAACCGAGCCTTTTAACCCGACCTTAGCCTCTACCGCCACTTCTTCCTTTTCTCTTCCTCGAAACTTAAAAAGTCCTCAAGTCTGCACCGACCTTCCTCCCGTTCCTATGTATATGGAGGTTTATAGACCGGAGCCCATAGTGAATAGGCCCGAACTTATGGAAATTAACAGTGATGCTAATGTTTTGGTGTGCTCCACTATCACCGCAGATGAGGTTGTGCGGTATATGAAACTGTTGACCGACCATCCTGGGGTTCTTGGATCCTTTCCTAGACCGACCGACACCATAAACAATCCCCCTGAGTCGACCTTTGGTTTACATACTTTGCTGATCAATTGGGGGTTTAAGTTTTCTCCTGGCCGAGCAGTGGCCTCCATTTTTAGGGAGTTCAACATTTGGTCAAGTATCCCCGAACCCAATGTTAGAGTTACTCCTCCTAAGTAAACTATGCATTGATCTTAATCTTTGGTTAGATGATCCATGTTTTAGGAGATTTTTTCACCCCATTCAGACGAACGTCAACAACCTTCTGTATTTTGTTTCGAAGTCATGCCGATTGAACTTGCCCCAGTTGTTAAAAAAGAAGGGGTCGGTAAAGCTAGCCAAGGATAAGTAGTTCTGAGTTCATAAAGATAATTCAAAGGTGAATGACCCCAAGGCCGTTTTTAAAAGAGACCGCTTCCCGTGGCCAACCTTGTGGAATAAGATACATGGTAACCCTGTTTCATTGAAGGAGGATGTTTTCTTGGCCGAATGTCAAGCTCGGGCTGTCTAGTTTCTTCAAGCAATGCAAGTTCTAGTCATCAACTAGACCGAGGCTGTGGAAATTCTCCGATACCGCCATTATAAATATCATATCGTTTTAGGCGAAGAAGTGGAACTTGTTGAAGTTCCAGATGTCGAACGTGCATGTTAATTTCCCTTTTTTAATCTTTTATTCCTTTTTTACTTCTTCTTTTTATTTCTTGTAGGTATGTGTAATCTTGTTCCTTTCAATGAACTCTTGGCAGCTATGTCCAAGAAGAAGGGGAAGAAAAAGAAGAGAACCGTGGTTCTAGCTGGAGAATCAGCCGACCTTCCTCCTCTTCCATTGTCTTCTGAGTAGCCTGGCCCGAGAAGTTGACAATTACGTGCCCGATGAAAGCACCAACGTCAATGTGTCGGTCCCATTGAAAGATAACTCTACTTCAGCCAGGGATTTCCTCGATGGTAAGAAAAATGTGGCCGAGGAAGATACATCTCGGGGACTTGAGGATGTTGTTTCTGAAGACGTGCCTCCATCATCTTCTCCTCCACTGGCTCAAAGTGATGAAGGTAGTCGAGCCTCAATTTGAGTCGGCTGTTGGTGATGAAATAGCCCTTAAACCAATAGACTCCCTTAGTTGCAATAACAGGCCGAGGGAGGAATCTATTGCTTCTCCTTCTTCCAAATGGTCCAAATTGAATCCACCGACCCAAAATGTATGTCGTCCTTTTTACTTTTTTGGCTTTCGGTTCATATTTTCTTATTAACAGTTTATGCAGGCCATTGCTATCGGCCTTGATCCCGAGGCAAAGTCAGATGATGATTCTTTCATCAATCACTTCGCTGGACTTGTGCGAATTCAATCGGAGACTGCCTCACCGTAGAAGAAATTAGCAGAAAGGGTTTCTTTAAGACTTCGAGCTCATCTTCTACAAGTAATTTCTGCCTACCGATTAACTTCTCCTATTCTGAAAAATATTTATTTTTGTTTCCTTCCTCAATGCAGGATTTTTCTCACCCTATGTATTTAGACGAGAAATTCAAGGCCCGGGGTTCAAATATCGAGGACCTTCGGTCAGAGAAAAAGGATTTGATGCTGGCCAATAAGACCTTTGTTGTCGCGAAGGGCAAGGTGGAGGAGGAGTTGAAAGGTTTGAGGTTGGTGGTCTAGGAGAAGAAATTTCTGATGGAGGAAAAAAAGAAAGTTGGAGGATGAGGCGAGTAAGATAACCGAGGATCATAGGTCTGAGATGGAGAGGGTAAGGGGTGGTGTGAGCAGGGGATTTTGTATCAACTCGCACGTTCGATAATGATGGTTTTTCGGGATTTTATCCTTAAATCACATGAGTTTCAACTGTTCAAATGATCTTCAAATGGGAGCTTCCCTTGTAAAAAAAAATAATATTTTAGGCCATAAATAAATATATAGGACCATAAAAAATATTTAAAAACCTGAAAGTGAAAATTTAAAAGCTTAAAATATTTTTAAAAACCTAAATAAATATTTAAGAGTCCAAAATATTTTAATTAAATTGTTTGTTTGTTTTCTTGAAAGAAAAAATATATGTGTATTTTAAGAGAAAATAAATGTGTGTGTGTGTGTATATATATATATATATATATATATATATATATATATATATATATATATATATATATAATTTTAAAATAAAAAATTAAAAAAACAATAAAGAGGTGGCTCAAAGAAATCCAAACCCGTCAGCAAAGTACTAGCGAGTGCCAACATTTCCCCCTTATAGGGGGAATTCTTTAGAATTTTCCTTATAAATAGGATTTTTCTTTTCAATTTGCTGGATAGGGTTAAATATTTTAACAAAAAAATTTTTTTTCTTAAGGAAACGATCCGGATAATTTGACAAAAAAATATTTTCTTTTCTTGACAAAGAAGAAGGATTTTTTGCTGGAAAAATATTTTCCTTGATAAAATAACTCTAATTTTTTTATCTTTCTTTCAAGAAATTCTTTGATTATATTCGAGTCTAAAACAAGTTGGGTTCCAAATTTAATTATTTTCAAATCAATTTTCTTTCATCATGTTTTTAAAAATCCTCAGACTTTCTAGGACATAAAACAAATTTAGAGTCCGAGTCTAAATATTTTTAGGATAAAAATAACATATTTTCACACAACAATCAAATAAAAAAGAACGATGAGCACTCCCGAAAATCAAGCGGATTTGTCGACGTGGATTCGCAACAAAAGGGTAAGCTTCTGAGTTCCTAGAGTTGCTTTTTCCTGTGTCTTATATTGTGATATTTATTTTTCTTTTCTCCTAAATTCTGAGATGAACTCGATTTTCGTCATCAATCTAGGATTTATTTTATTCCTTTAAATTATATTTTATTAACTCTTTTTATTTATTCGTCATTTTATTTATTTTATTATGTAATTTTTTTATGCTTTTAATTAATTTTTTAATTTATTTAATTGTGGAATTTCTCCAATATACATGTTAGAATACCCCCACGAAGAAAATTAAAATTATTCCCGGGTTACAGACTTCACCTTTTACCATGCGTTCAATTTTATTAAATAAAAATGAACAACATATTTGTTAATAAAATGAATTGTTTTTCTCCTAAAACAAGAATTTCAATCTTCGATGTTTTAATTAGGTCACACAAGCCTCACCAAAATCAAATCGAACATACGTGTAAATATTCATGTTATGTTATATCCTGTGCTAACCTTTATGGATGCAAGTAGATTATGTTAGATATATGCCTAGGTTTTTTTTCCTTCGGTTATTGCAAATATTTTTATAGATATGTAATTAATAGATTAGGCGGGCGGTTGCATCCCTCAAGGTTTTGTAATTTATTAATTTATTTTTCTGCATTTATTTACTACTTTACGTATGAATTTACTACTTTCCGCATGCGCGTTAAATCATACATTGTAAACACGAAAACAACATAAGTCTGAATATGCATAATCAAGAAATGCGGTTTTCTATAGATGTAATTTAATATGATCCAATAAAAAATAAGAAACTTATCACGAACCCGAAACCCTGTGTCTTAGTGGGCCGTCCCTCAGACTTTAAGCCTCATAGGACATTTAATTCCTGGAAGAGCTAATCCAGTGGTGATTTTACACTAAGAGACAGTGGATTCGGATTGTGATGATCAAAATCATTTTCGCTTTCTCATTTAAACCTTTCAGGTCCCTGACCTGATATTTTATTTTCACAAAAATACCCCGGTGGATCGTGCCTCTCATTTTAGCGCGCTCTTGGCCCATCGCTTCCGTGTCGTCCGCTCATAGTGGTGACTCCGCTAGGGACCTTTCTTAAACTTTTTTTCAAAGGTTTTAGATTTTGGATAAGTGCCTAAAATTATTGATCACATTATTCCGCATTTTTTTAATTATAACATATTCCTAATAACAAATTGCAATAAAAGGGATTAGCCAATAAGTTTAAGGTACCCTATTATCGCAAAGCTTTCTCTTGTACTAATCTGCCTCTCTGAGAAAAGATAGTACTTGAGCAGGTGGAGCACTTGTTTCCATATCGCATGTACCTCCCTCGTTAGAACTTATTTGAGGAGAGGCTTGGAATGTATTTTAGTGGAACAAAAACCTTCTACATCAACAACCCAAAAACAAAAGTCATGTGAATAAGCTGTAGGCATTTTCCCTAGGGTGTTACCCAATAAATGATCATGCATTATACTTTTCTTATAGGTGCGGTCCATAATATCCTCGTGGAACTAAGATGAACGAAACCTAGGATGGAGATTAGCTAAAAACCCTACACGCGGGAGTTGTATGGTTAGAAGTTAGACTTTGCATGCTATGTGCTACATGTTTACTGCTTTTTGATTCATCATGCATTGTACAGATGTGCCATGCTAACCATGAATCTTAATGTAGACACTTGAACGCACACACTTATGCTATTGAAATAAATTAAAACTCTGCAATATAGCATCTTCACATCATCATGATGTCATATTGGCGTCACACATACTTATGGTTAGTTGACATTCGAGATTGAGTCACCCTAGGCCAACATAAACCAATTAGAATCATGAAGCATCATTCACCTCAATTTACGCGATGTCCACTTGACATCCGCCACTTAGCCCACACAGGGCAATAACATATCCCACAAATTACCTGCGTGATGTCTACCCGACATCCAACTCATAGACCACACGGGGCAATCACACATACCACATAGCCCATGATGGGTAAATATCTAACCAAACCATTTTTCCCACATTATGTGATGTCTTTGCTGATATCCGAACCTAAGCTCGAACGAGGCAAACTCTTTTAAAAAATCTTACCTTGCCAATCCTCAAGGGTATACGCTTAATACCTGAAACCATTCAGCCACACGAGGCAATGATTCATACATCACGCATACCCTTAAATAATGATGACCACACTGGCATCTGAAACTTCACCCTAATTGGGAAAAACAACCAAATAATTGATTTAATAGCTACATACAGTAGTTATTTTCATTTTATTTTAAGTTTCTTTGGTTTCATCAAGGTATATCGCACTGCTTACCCGAAATTAAATTCGACCTCCTCATCCTACGAGATCTAGTCATGATATGAAATCTTAAAATATTAACCTATTACCACACGGATAATTTGGTCACCTCATTTTCACCACTCATGCTACAATGTCACATAGACATCGTACAGATCTCAAATCCACCCTCAAGGGTTGGATTTTCATTTTCACCTATTTTTCATTTTACTAACGACTAACCCATTTGTTTCAAATTATATGGATTGACAAACATATTATTTATTTTGCATCATGGCATGTCAACCCCTAGTGAATGCAGCCATATCATTAACATCTCATGCATTTTTTCGCATCACTAATCTTACATGCATGGTCTGATCTTCTTCTTGTGTATCTTAGCTTGGAAAAGGCCTGCTCATCGCTTGGTCTGCATTTCTCCGACCGTGGCCAATCTAGAGGGGGTTCCGCACATCGACTCAAGTGAAGACTCAGGTTCAGATTAAGATTCAGTTCAACATGTGTTTTTCAGTTTTGATAGCGTGGTCGATCCGTGAGATGAAGTTGCTAGGGGGATTATCCCTTCCTTATGGGATAAAATTCTCAACGGACACCTCAATCATCGGTGATCATCAAGATTGTAGCTGCCTGAATGCCTTTGCAAACAGCGACCAACTGGCATTGCTTATTCATCGGCATGTCAGGAGGATTCATGATGTGGTGTCCAACCCGGAGGCCAACCTTAACTTTAGTGGTCTAACTAGTCAGTCTAGAACAAGGGGACCTTCTACTTCTCATACGGTGTGCACCCAGTTCCTACTACCTTGTACCAGTTCGGGGTAGAATAAAGTCAGCTGATTCAGAACCAAACTCAGATTGGTTAATCGAGATATAATCCTTCCTAGAATAACTTCTTCCCGGGATAGCTTGGCCAGCCAGCATTCACACCAAGGACATTTTGTCAAGGAATGACCCAACAGCCTATTCCTAATTGGAGTGCGCCAGTTGCCTCACAATTTCAGGCAATCCCTCAGTTGCCCAACTTCATAGTAGTTCCTAGGGGAACTACCTTTCCCCAAGGGCAATATAGCTTTTATCCAGATAATGAGAATGTCATTCTCCAACAACTAGGCATGACGGAATTGTGCAACAATTCTTGCCCACTCATGGTGGCCATCTCATGAATACATACCCTGCACAACCAACAATTGAAGATGAAAATAACTTGCCACCCAACTTTGCAATGCCAGAGTTTGGGAAGTATGTGGGATCTGGAGACCCACGTGCTTACTTAGCACATTACCAAACGGTGATGAGGGCATTAAGAGTAAGCGAACAAATAATGGTTAAACTCTTCATTGTCACCTTGGGCCACCCTATCAATGAATGGTACATTCATCTTTCGCTCAATGTAGCTTCTGATTGGAACAGTCTTTCTCAAGCTATGATGGGGAATTATGGTTTCAACACTCAGATGGTAAACACAATGTAAAATTTGGAGGCTATAAGGTAGAAGCAGGGTGAAAGCTTTAAATCCTACTATGAGCATTGGATGGCACACAGGTCAGGCTTCAGGCTCGTTTAACCCTGCCAGAATGATAACCAAACTTTTAGATGGCGTACTGCCATCTTAAAAAGTAAGTTCAGTTTGGATATCTTTTTTAGCTATCAAGAAGTGTTTGACAAGGAGGAGAGGATGGAGCACTTTGAATCCATGGACAAATCTGTGGGGTACTAGTACCAGAAGATAACCAAAGGATTATGATGTAATAAATTAGCTTGTTGCATCTTTGCCCATGAAGCTTTTGAACTTTTTTTATGTTGGTCGGTAAATGGGCTCTTAACAATAGTAGAGGGGGGTGAATGCTTTATCTTGGTTACTTTTAACAATTTCAAAATTATTCGCCAAGTTCTATTTATATATGCGTGCTGAGTGAGCATGCTGAGTGCAATATAAAAACGTATAAACTGCTCAACTTTACTGGCATAGTTTATCTTCAATCTTTAGCTAAGTAAGGCTACTCAGCATAGATAGGATAATAAGAAAAATGAATGAGAGAGAAGGGAATGAATGAGCTTATCACTACTAAAGCTTAAGGCTTAAAAATAGAATGTCAACACCTAAGATTTATACTAGTTCGGCCCCTAGCCTACCTCCAATCCCTATATACCATATCTGAGATTTAATCCACTAGTGATTCATTCCTTCAATAGGTGGAGAAGCCTTTACAATGGGTAGACACAATTACAAAAAGTACCCTCCTTTACAACTACCACTCAACTCAGTTTGGGTATCCTTCCCAAACTAACACTTAGATTAAATAAAATGTGAGCTGGATTCAACTTATATGAATGTTGAATCCTTACAATGTCAATCTAAGTAAATCTCTCTATTACAAACAGATATGAACTTTAGTGTTTGCTGATTACTTGCGATTGGAATTTCTTTAAAAGCTAAAGTGATTTTGACAGCATTTTTGCTCTTAAGAAATTCGAGGTGATTCACCAAGTTTGGACGTCTTCTCCAGTCTTCTATTTATACTTTGAAGGTCTGCGAAGTAACCGTTGCAAACTTTACGAGATCCCTGATCTTCAATTTCTCATCTCTTCTAATCTTTCGAATCTTCCCGTTGGAGACAGATTCCAGGATGTTTAGAGATAGGAATTTGAATGTTGAGGCATGATAAAATTCCATTGACAAATTCTTGTTTGTCGTCAAGCAATCTAGTTCTGAGAGAGGTACGCTAGAATGCAACATGGAGTATTCCAATTGGTTGACCTTGTTGACATTGACAGAGTCGCACGGAGATGCTTGAGACGTCGTGCATGATAGAGAATTCCTTTTACTTGGACTGTAGTGAGGAAGCCTCGACATTCCGTATTGACACTTTTTGGCGTTGTGAGGACCATAGGAATCTTCATTAATTTCAACACCTTTTTCTCCTGAAAAACAACTGAGGAATATTCCATTCCTTCACAAGTGACGTTAATAGCACATGTGTCATAAGGTTTCTACGTGTCAATGAAATTGCTTTTAATTAAATAAAAGCAGAACTTAGCATGAGCTGAGTGAGACAAATCTAAACTACGTAATACTTAGCATAGACTCAGTTTTTCTTAATCTAAGTCATAACTTAATTAATTACATAGTAAAAATGGGTTGTTTTCCCTTAAAAAAACTCAAGTCAGCTTAATTAATTAAGAGTCTACTTAATACTCAATTACTTTCACTATCCTAGTCAGTTTGCTATTTCCAAAACTATTAAGTACTATTAACTTGGGGGCTATAATCTCCCCTATTTTGGATAGATAACAAACTAGGTAGTAGAAGAAGTTAATTGAAATAAATAGTTTAGAGTTATCAGAATAACTGATAGTAGTGTAAGAACTCCCTTGTGTTGAGTGACTTTCCTTAGTCAGCTTGAGCTCCCCCATTCTGAGTGAGTCTTCTTCAGCGGCTCAGATCCCCCACACTTAGAGGATTTCTTCTTTGTTTTGGGACTTCATCTTGTTTCAGCTTATCTTTATAGGTTTGGTCTTTTGTATATTTTCTTGCATTATATCATTAGGTACATAGCATAAAAAGTTAAGAAGATCTTAACTTAAGGCAGAAACTTGTAATTTTATTGAAGTGTAAAAGGATTTAGTCAGTACATGATAATGTCCTGAGCTAAGATAACATGCTAATTCCTATTACAAGTTTATTACACTACATAGAACATAGCCTAGACTATCTCTTGGGTGTTGAAGAGGAAGAGCCAGAAGTCTTATTCTTGTCCTGTTGGTTGGAAGGATGACGCGGATGATAGTGCCTTAGAAGAGATCCCTTGTTGAGATTTACCGTTCTGAGCGCATCTTCAACTACCTTCTCCCCCTTTGCTATCTAACCTTGGACAATTTGATCAAGGCAGACATTAAAGGCGTCGAGTGCAACTTGAAAGCTCTCTTGCTGGCCAATTATCAGCGGGGATATCTCTTACTCTAGTTACTCCTTGCCCTTAGTAGAGAGGAAATCTTGATCATTCAGCTCATTGAGAAGAAGGTGGTGGCATCTAGAGAGATGAGCTATCTGGTCAAATCCTTGACTCGTAAATTGTTGAAAGCATTGAAGAAGGCCTCGAAAGTCTGTTGTTGTTAGTGTAATCTTTAGCTGAGACTCAATGTTAAGAATTTTAGGACCAATGGATGTGATACATTGGGAGGTGTAATCGATATCTTTTCCATCCAGCTCTCCCATCTTGAGTAAAGATTCCACTTTCTTTTGTAGATCCTCCACTTTAGTTTTAATGACGTTCAGCTTAGAGAGCATTGATAATCTAGTCTTTGGGTAAAGGGGCTTCGAAGGAGGCATGCTTGGTATAGGCATGTCTGGAAAAATCTTTCCTATCACGGTCACAAGAAAATTCTGTGCAGAAGAAACTTTCTCCATGATGTGATCATTGACCTCTCTTTTAATAGTGCCCATCTTGTTGTGCAAAGAATCAAGGTTCACGACAGGGGCCTTGTCAAGCTTCTTGGAAATATCTTTCAGTAGCTTTAACACTTCATCTAGCTTAGAATTATGGACTAGCAAGAACTTTGACTCAGCTTCCATCAGCTTCGCTATGTTGTGGCCTACAGACTTCCTTGATCTTACGATCAGTTAGCCTTTTTATTTTGGCATGCTCCTTTCCAAGCTCATGAATCTGTGTCACTTGAGTAGCCATGTTGGTACTCAAGAGACTTAGCTAGTTAGTAGCATCATCTACACTACCCTTTATCTTTCCTACAACAGCATTTGCTACCATAGTAGAGTCCATTAACCCATTCAGGATTAGAACTATCTTATCTACTAGGCATTTGGCACTCTCTTTTACCAAATGATTTCGAAGAACCAACAAGCTGCCTTAGATCCTCTCAAACTTCTCAAAGTAGAGAGAGTCACTAGGCACACTTGTATGTTATTCGAATTCAAACAATTTTATCTTAAGCCTAGACGATAAGTCCATCAATTCCTGAGCTTGTAACATGTTGCCTACTGCTCTAACTCAGCATTAGTCTTGAGCGCATGAAATTGCTTCCTTGCTAACTCATGAATCTGAGCTCAGAAAGATGAATCAGCCATTGCTGGCTTGCTATTAGGTTCAGGTGCATCACTGGTTGTAAAATTTGCCATAGTAGTCTGACCTCTTGCTTTTCCCTACTAAGTATAATTCTTAGCATTGGGAACTTCCCTAACCAGAAGGGTTAAGGGGGTTGAGGATGGGTTTGAAGAAAAGGTAGGTTTAGAGACATGTACAATTGAAGAAGTTTGTTTGAGTGGAATATAAGGTATAATGTCTATAGAAGAATTGGTTATTTTTACATGAGAAGAAGGGGTTGAAGAAATATGTACTGGAGATGGTGAAAAGGTTTCTTGGTTATTTATGGGTGAAGAAATGTGAATAGGGGAATGTACAGTGTTAGAAGGGGAAGGAGAGGGATCTTTCTACATTTCAAGATCTACTTGAGTAGAACCTGATGGGATAGAAGAATTTACAATAGAAGGGTTTGAAAGATAAACTGGAGAAGAAGGCTCCTCAACATGAGTGAAAATGGAAGTGAGGATGCTAGGGTCCTGGGGATCGGACTCCTCAGGAATCAGGGAGATGGTGTCTCCAGCATCCTCCTCGCTGCTCACCACCTGCACATTTCTTTGCAAAGGCCTTATGGTGGTAGAACGCTTTCGCTGAGTGCCCTTAAGTTTGGTAAAAATGTCTTAAATGTTCTCAGTAGCGTTGGACCCAAGATGGTCCGCTTCCCTTGACTTCTTAGCCTCGCCCTGCTCTTTAGTATTATCTGAGTGATAAGTGTATAGTTACACTTATTATCATATTAATTTTACACATTAAACACTATGAATTAAGTCATTTTTATACTTCATATAAAAGATTTCACGTGGTATGTAGTTATTTTTTATGCAAATGCAGATACTAGATATATCTTGGGAGTAAAATGATCTAAAGTGGAATTCTATGAAAAAAGAGTGAAAAAGGTGCAAAAAGATGCGTGGAACATAAAGATTTGGCTTAGGATCGAAGCTGTCAAAGATCGGTGAAGTTGCAAGGAGATTTTTAAAGAAAAACTCAATTCACAGTCGCGACAATCATTCACAGTCATGACTAGTTCTACTTCAGATCAGAAGTCTGCCAATAAAAAATTCACGGTCGTGACAGGTATATCGCGGTCGTGACTTGGATGGTTTTCTGGTATTATCTTCTTAACTACCAACAGCCAGATAAGCATGATCAATCGCCATTAATCTCCATCAACTACCAATGAAAAGACACTTATCAAAAGTCAACCAATCATGAAAAGGTGCCTATCCATTGTGGATTAAATCAAAGCTTCTCAACCAATCATAATGAAGAGACGCAATCATTCACCAATGGACACAACCCTTCATTTGGATAGACGCAACCCTTCAAACTCTATAAATAGGGCTCCAAACTTTACAATTTCATGGGTCATAGTGCACCACCAGAGAGGAGAGCATTAGAGTGAAATTATAGGGTTATATATAGTGTGTGTAGATAGAGAGTTCGCTACGTTCATAAGCTTTAGCAAGAAAATGTTTAAGTGATTCGAATCCCTGTTTCGATCACTAGACTTTTCTATATTCTAGAGTGATTGTTGTATAAGTGTACTTGTAATAAAAATTTCACATAGTCAAACAAATTGGTTGCATGGTGATAACGTGCAAATACATGTTTTATTGTCAATTATCCGATCTCTTGGAATGGGTTATTGCTGATTTTGTGGTTAAATTGTGCATAATTAGGTATTGGATAATTCAGTTGAGAAATCTTAAAGAAATGGAGTTAACTTGGATTCAAGGTTAACACTAAAGTTAAAGAAGCAGTAGTCCGTTAAAGAAGCAGTAGCTATTTGGAGTTAGCCTGGAATCAAGGGTAAGAGGCTGCGAACAAAGGAAAAACTAGAATTAATTCAATCGACTGAAGTGTTATTCTGAGAAGACTTACTGCTTAATTAGGGACTTCATATTTTATTATTTTTATTTATTCTCTTTTTATTAGATAAGTTAGGAATTTAGACTAAAAGATTTTAATGTTTTGATTTAGGTAGATTTCTTGCCTAATTAGGAGATTAGATTTTCTATATCCTATTTGAGGACTTATATTCTGGTAGATTGGGGGATCTCGTTTTTGGCTAGCTACTTTTAGTTTTCAACATTATCTCTATTCTGTTTTGCTACTTTTAATTTTAATGAAAATTTCAATTTGCTTTTCATCTATTATGAGCAACTAACTTTCTTTTACTTCGGTTAAGGAGTAATATCGATGTTAATCGTAATTGTGAGGCTTTGTTCATAAATTATCTTTCGATTTATGATTTTCAATTTTCGAAGTAATTAGCAACACTTTTTATCATTATAGTTTTAGCTATTGCAATTTGGCCAATTGTTGCTTTTGAATTTGTAATGAAGCGTCATTTGCATTGAGTTCATGCTATTTCATAACTCAGTGGAAAGTTTGTGACAATCGAATTCTTATAGTTTTTGTAATTTCTTCATTTTGAACTAATTCTTCGTGCTATCATGAATATTTGGTTTAAAGTTGGTTCTTCAAATCTTAACGCCTTTTATCGATTAAATCTTGTTAGCTATTTCTACAAGTGCGTCAGAAAATCGAGGATATTGATTTAGCTATTTCTACAATCAAATCAATCTTTAGGAAAGGAACTTAATCGTGCTATTTCATCGATTACGATTTAGCCGAGATTATCCTCGACCAGAAGAGCTTTTTAATAAATATTTTTCTCGTTGCTTTAATATTTAATTTCATCACAAAGTAAACCAAACTCTAAATCCCCTTGTTAATTTATCTATGCATTGATTTCTTGATCATAATTAATAAAAATTAATTGTTTTGTCCCTGAGGAGACGATCCCATTTACCGCTTCTACAAAATTCATTTGTTTAAGAGTAAAAGGGTTTTATTTTATTTTTTATGGATTCAATGCATGTCAAATTTTGGCACCGATGCCGGGGACTTATTTGCTAATTAATTATTTTTTGATTTATGACTAGAACTGATTGTGGAATTGAAAAATTCTACGATCTTGAATTTGAAAAGACCGCTCGCAATTTGAAGAGAATCACATAGTGAAATAAGGGAATCTTGGGCTCACCTCTAAAGGAGAGCTGAAACTCAACCTTGACGAGCATGATTCTAATGAAGAAAATAGCCCAAAATTGGAGGATCTCGAAAATTTTGAGATGGTAGACAACCACACTTTCTGTGAGCTAGCTAATCGGAGGTCTAGCATGTCTAATTTTTGCATCAATTACCCTGAAACCCTAGCCAGCTTTGAGTTAAAATCGGGGCTGATCCATCACTTACCGAGATTCTATGGGATTGAAAGAGAAGACCCGAATAAACATTTAAAGGCCCTCTATGCCATTTATTCCAGAATGAAGCCACAGGGAGTTTCTCTTAATCATATTTTATTACGTGCTTTTCCATTCTCGTTAGAAGATGCCACTAAAGAGTGGTTGTACAATGTCCCTGCAGGTATGATTGATTCGTGGAATGCTCTTGAATTTGGTTTTCAAAATAAATATTTTCCTACAGGAAGGGCCATAGCAATTAGGGTGGAAATTACATCTATCAAACAGAAGGAAACAGAGAGCTTTAATGAATATTGGGAGCAATTCCAAAAATTGATAGATGAGTGTCCTAATCATGATATTTCGGAGAAAGGGCTAGTTGAATACTTTTCGCCACTTTTCTATTGATAAGTTTAATAACTTTTTCACAAAGATTTTGGCTATATATTAATGGTGCTAAAAATTTGTTCACGTAAAGTATAGGTGTTGTCAATACCACTTATCAAGATAGAAAAATGATGATAACTACAAGTATACAGTTGCGATGTAGTTTTAAAAGATATCGATCTCACAGGAAAGGATCAGCTCTAAAGATCAACAAGGAAAATGGAATGAAGAAAATAAAATAAAATAAATTGAAATTTTGGATAGGAGGATTAGAATGAAGAATGGATGGATATATGTATGGAAGATTAGAGATCTCAAATATATAGATTTTCCCTACGAAATAAGTATAGCAAAGAAAACATGCAAATTCAACAAAGTTATTACGTTCACTAAACTAATCTAACATAATCGGTTCTAGACACTCAGATGCTAAATGATTCACCGTAGAGCAACACATGAAATGACTTTTCTAAATCTAGCGCAAACGAATCAAGACAATTATATAAACCTGGACAACAATATTACTATGCTTAGTACGGGTCGCTCTCACATAGCCACATTTAGAAAGTTACCTTCCAAAAATGTTGGCTCACTAAACAGCATTAAAATCACAGATCTAGTGATTATACACGATATTGTTAACCCCGAAACTACTCTCAAAGTTAACTCCAAAGCATATAACTTGATTAATATGAAAGACTTAACACGAAATACGCATTATGACACATATACATATCATAAACTTCGAAATAGAAAGCATAAGTAGAAAGCAAAGCAATGTTGTAAGGTATGCAAGTGAAAGCTAAAGTTGATCAAACCGTATCCACTCTTTAATGGGAGTTGTCAATTCCCGCAATTCCTGCATCTGCTTTGAGTTCAGTCTCATCCTATACAGAACCTTTGCTAGGATACTATTCTTTGTGAATACCGAACAAATGAATGTTGAAGAAGGAAAACTTTTTATTGATAAGTGATTTGAAAGTACACTTATACAACAATCGCTCGAATATGTAGGGGAATCTAGTGATCGAAACAAGGATTCGAATCACTTAAACATTTTCTCGCTAACACTTATGAATGTAGAGAAACTAGATATTTTATTATCTATCTACACACACTATACGTAACCCTATAATTGCACTCTAATGCTGCACTACATTCCTCTGCAAAAAATTTGTAAGGATTGGAGCTCTATTTATAGAGTTCGAAGGGTTGCGTCTATCCAAAAGAAGAGTTGTGCCCATTGGCAAAAGATTGCATCACTTCATTGTGATTGGTTGAGAAGCTTCAATCTAAACTAAAATGGATAGGCACCTTTTCATGATTTGTTGACTTCTGATAGGTGTCTTCTCGTTGGTAATTGATAGCGATTGATAGCGGTTGATCGCTCTTATCTAGTGGTTGGCAGTTAAGAAGATTTGACCAGAAAACCATCGGAGTCATGACCGTGATATACAAGTCACAATCATGAATACTTTTCAGGCAACTTTCTATTCTGAAGTATACAAGTCGCAACCGAGAATGATTGTCGCAACCGTGAATTGTGTTTTTCTTCAAAATTCTTCTTGTAACTTTACCAATCTTTGATAGCTTCCATCGTAAGCAAAATCTTTAAGTTCCATGCATCTTTTCACACCTTTTTCACTCTTTTTATATAGAATTCCATTTTAGATCATTTTACTCCCAAGATTTAACTAATATCTGCATTTGTACCAAAAACAACTACATACCACGTGAAATCTTTTATATGAAGCACAAAAATGACTAAAACTTTAGTGTTTAGTGTATAAAATTAATCTGATAATAAGTGTAATTATACACTTATCATACCCCCACACTTAACTTTTGCCTTGTCCTCAATGTAAATTCAATAGAAGTGTATAAATTGGTAATCAAGTTCGTAACTCATTTGGCGAAAGACTATTACAGTGAGTACCACATTCCCACGTTGCATAAGATTCAAGTAGTAGTTCGAAATTTCCCACAAACTAGTAATGTGAAATTTATATAGCTTAGTTACATACCTTTGCTCTTAACGGAGAGTCAACCGAATCGCATCTTCATATAAGCATTATATGCATACTCGAATATTTCCTTCTCTTAAACAAAGTATAAAGTATAATGGACATAGGAAGCCCACTTTGATTAATTTTCTCTCAAGGCATTTTTAGGTAACCTAGGATGCTAAAACACTTTCAGTGGTTGCATTTTATGCTCCATACCACTCTCTCCCCTTTTTTCAGTGGTTGCATTTTATGCTCCATACCACTCTCTCATTTTTTTTCTTTTAAGCATATGTTTTTGAAGTACTTTGTATGCTTTGTTTTCTTTTTTTCACTCAATGAATGGTTGTAGTTTCTGCTCCATACCATTCCTCACCTTTTGCATAACTCATTGGTTATCCTCTCTTTCTTTTGATTTTTCACTCTTAATACCCTCATCCTTTATTGATTAATTTCAAAGTATTATGGCTATAGTTTCC
>CATIWQ010300932.1:0-10900 GCA_949673415.1 Euphorbia schlechtendalii
CATGGTTGGATGGCTAAGCAATTGGAAATGCCCTGATGAAATGGTAATTTATCAATATTTTCAGGGTCTGGTAAAACCACAACGTGTACCAAATATGCATATTATCATCAGAAAAAAGGTTGGAAACCTGCTCTGGTCTGTGCTGATACATTCAGAGCAGGTGCTTTTGATCAGTTGAAGCAGAATGCAACAAAAGCTAAAATTCCATTTTTTGGAAGGTGCCTATTTCGGTCATTTCTTTTGTTGTAGTCAGAGATAACATGCTTATTATTTCATTTGCTGTATTAATAGTAAAGATAATTGTTGATGTTGTAATTGGTTATATTCACAGTTTGTTATTTTGATTATCATCTAGCTTTTTGTATGCAGTTATATGGAATCAGATCCTGTGAAGATTGCGGTTGAAGGAGTGGAAAGATTCAAAAAGGAAAATTGTGATCTTATTATTGTTGATACTAGTGGGCGACACAAACAGGAAGCTGCACTTTTTGAAGAAATGCGTCAAGTTGCTGAAGCAACGGTGTTTTCTGCTTTTTAACTAAACAATAATATTCATCATCAGTGGTTTATGGACAACTGTTCTAATATAATATTATACTTTCTGTTCTGTCTTCCAGAAACCAGATCTTGTCATTTTTGTCATGGACAGCAGCATAGGTCAAGCTGCATTTGATCAAGCTCAAGCATTTAAGCAGAGTGTTGCCGTTGGAGCTGTGATTGTTACCAAGATGGATGGTCATGCAAAGGGTGGTGGTGCTCTTAGTGCGTAAGTGATCTTGCAATTTCCTTTTCTCCATCTGTGTTTCTCATCTAGTGTGAAAACATTTACATGAAAAAGATTATAGAATGAAAATAAAAAGGAGAAAAGAAACCAAATTCTAGCAAAACTAGTTTCTCTTTATGATCGGACGTTGATTGGATTTATTTCTCCCACAGACAATGAAAGACATTTGCTTTCAATAAAACATATTTACCAAAAAAAAAGGATGCTTTTTAATAATATGGTGGCATTTTATGACAAGTTATCATGTTTTTCTTTTTCTTGTGTAACAATTTTTGTAGTATATTGACTATTGTGTGTACCATGCAGTGTTGCAGCTACAAAGAGTCCTGTTATATTTATTGGAACAGGAGAACATATGGATGAGTTTGAAGTTTTTGATGTTAAACCTTTTGTTAGTCGCTTATTAGGTATTCATTTGTTCCTTCTTCTATGACTCTTTCTTTGTATGTCGAGGTTCAGGTCTCTTAAGACTATTTACTTGAAAATGTTAAATATTGCTTGTATGTTATTATAGTGTAATATGTTTTGTTGTAGGAATGGGTGACTGGACTGGATTTATGGACAAAATTCAGGAGGTTGTTCCTATGGACCAGCAACCTGAGCTTCTGCAGAAACTGTCAGAAGGCAACTTTACATTGAGGATTATGTATGAGCAATTTCAGAACATACTCAAAATGGGTCCCATTGGCCAGGTTTTTGCTTTGCTTTCTTGTGAAAAACTTAAACTGAAATTGTGTTTTTTGCTTGTGACTTTACTGATTATTAAAGTTTCAAAAGAAAACGATGTATGCTTACTGGTTGCTGCACCTAGTTATATATTTTTATATTGCAAATAAATTAAAATTTGTAGTATACATAGGCTGCACAATCATATGAGATGATTGATGAGTATGCATGACGGAAAGACTCCAAAAATTTGCATGTTATTGTCTCCTTTTCCAAAACTTAGCGTTTATTGAAATTCAGCTGTCTTCAAGAATTGGATTGTATTCCTGAAGACATTATTGGCCTCCTATATCTTGGTGTGCTTAAAAATTTAAGGCTATATTTGTTTTCTGATTCATTGAAAATTATTTCTTGAGTAATTAGAGTCTTCACTGGAAATGTGGATTTGTTATGCAATTTATTTAATGGGTTTGTCTTTGAAAAATGAGAGTTTGTTGGACAGACTCAATTGATTTTGATGGGGTTGACTGGTTGTGTACTCAACAGTAGCAATTGAATAAATATTTTATCATGAAATTTATATGACCTGTATCCTTTGAATTGTTTTTCTTTCTCTGTTTAATTATTTGCCAGTTCAATGAAAATGTTATGGGTAATTTATTTAGGTATTTTCAATGCTTCCTGGATTTAGTGCTGAACTGATGCCAAAAGGTCGTGAAAAAGAAAGCCAGGCAAAGATTAAGAGGTACATGACCATGATGGATTCAATGACAAATGAAGGTAAGTGAACGAATGATACTCATGTATTTATGATTAGTGTGTTATTTCATGAAGGGTAAATATGTATGTTCATGATTGGAACTGCCAGTTCATAACTTGTAGCTGCTCATGTGTTGCAGAGTTGGATAGTTCTAATCCAAAACTGATCAATGACTCTCGAATCATGAGGATAGCGCGGGGATCTGGGCACCAAGTTAGAGAAGTGATGGAAATGTTTGAAGAGTACAAGCGCCTGGCTAAAATCTGGAGCAAAATGAAGGGACTCAAGATTCCAAAGAAGGGTGAAATGAGCGCGCTTTCAAGAAACATGAACGCACAACACATGAGCAAAGTCCTCCCTCCTCAGATGCTAAAGCAAATTGGGGGCATGGGTGGCTTGCAAAATTTGATGAAGCAAATGGGTTCTGCCAAGGACATGATGGGGATGTTTGGAGGTGGCGGCGACAATTAAAATATACGATTATAACTGCTCTACTCAGCTAATTCGGGTTCCAATCATGAAATATAGCACGCCTGGACGAAGAAGCAAGAGAAGCTAAATATTTGATGTGCATCCCTTCCCACGAAGGGACATGATTGATAATTTTCTTTGCGAGAGGGGTTTCTTCAAATAGGCATTGATGATTTGTTGTGTACAATATACAAATTACATGCTGATAAATGCTAAGCCAGTTCATTTTTCTTAGCCCTGGTAATTGAAACAAGTACATTATTGATGCTTCTTCCCAACCTTTTGAGAAAATTCCTTCAGTATTTTATGCATATTGATAGTTTCGATTATCTTCCCGTCCATGGATGAATCAGGCTATATACTAGGATTAATCTTTCACAAATCAAGTCTAAAACAGCTGCAAGCTCAATTTTTCTTGTTTGTTGCTGGTCCCTGGATAAATGTTCTCTCTACGATGTCTCCAAATGAAAAAAAAGAGGATTGAATCTTCCCCACAAAAATTATTATTTTCCGGCATTGCTCGGGAAAAGTTGTTTTCTCTATAATCATCCATGATCACAAATTCTCTGCATACGTGAAAATGCAGACTAATTACTATAATTAGTAATTTATCAGACAACATTTACCAATAAACAGTTTTTGAAGCCTCAAAATGGACTTCGAGATATGCTATACATTTATTTTCATGAGGGGTTTCATTCCAAGTTTGTGAACCTATTTCATATATTTAACATTACCCAGTTTTATTTTATCCTGATACGTGTAACATTTACAGTAACAATATCACCCCCAGGCAACATTCACTACATTTACAACATGGCTATGATTCTGTATATAGAAACTAATAAGACAATACAAATTATCTTTCCAGGAACTTGCTCAAAACTGTTTTACGCAAAGGAGTTTCCTCTTCTTCCTCATCTTCTCCGTCAGACTTCACTTGTGCATTTAGCGCACATCGAATTACCGAATTGACTTGCATCCTCAATCTGGCATTGTCAACGAAAACTTCTGTGAGCAATTTACGCAACTCATCATCAGTCCTGCCACTGATACTATGATTTTCTTCTGCTATAGCCACAGAAGTTTCTACATCTTGCGCAAGAAGCTGTGCCTGTTAAAGTTCAAGGAACATGTCGTAAGTTGGGGCAATATCACCAGGCTAGTGAAGAATTTAAGGATGTTAGAAAGACAAGATCACAGTTGCAGCTTCAGATAACTATTCAACCAGAATTAGTACATTCCATCAGTACAACCAAGTACTATTCAACCTGAATTGTCCACAAAAGTCACAATAATGAATTTCTGATCAAGTCTATTCAGCAAACTAAATGCACTCTAAACAACAAAAACAGAAAACTGAAGCTTTGGGTATTTCTATTGCTAATTTATTAGTATTTACTATTTAGTAGCACTGACAACTTGACATGCCATTATTCAAAGTAGCTCGAGTCCATGATCAAAGTAATGACATCTGTCCAGCACAAATTTGACAAAAAAAATCACATCTTTGGTGGGACAAAATTCAATTTTTAAGCAATATTTATGGCACAAAATGAACGAGGTTAATGATTGTGCTGAAAAAATAGCCAAAGTTGAATGATTGACACTGCATCATCTCCACATCAGGATGAATGACAGAATAAAAATACATAAAAGTCACTTCCTAAAACCCCATTGAATATATATAGACAATATGAGATAGGCTGATGTACAAAATGACAATTCTAGAACTTTTAATTTGTTCGGTGTATATTAAATCCATAACTTTTGCATTTGGCAAGGAAAAGGAAAAGAGACAAGCTGATATAAAATCTTGTTTGTGAAACTTAATCTGGAAAACCATAGAAGTTACCTCAGCAAGAAGGAGACCAATTCGATTGTCAGAAGTAGTTAAGAGATCTAAGGCATCAGATGGTGATGAAGTATCCATGACCAGTTTATCTTCCTCTTCTACCAGGAAATTAACACTGCATTCTTGAAGCCTATCGCGGAGGATTTCACATTCATGCAACAACTTAGTATTGGCAGTAGTTACAGTCTGGATTTTCTGCTTTTCCTTTTGAAGAGCTCTCTGGAAAGAAAAAAATAACGTAATGAAATTAGCGGTCTTTGACGAAATTCAATGCCAAGAACTAGAAAGAAACAAAATTGATATCGCATCTAGAGTTGTATTAAGTTAATACTGCCATAAGGAAAAACAAAGCTATCAAATAATTCTGCGATTATTTTAGAAACAATGTGATGGTCCCATTATGGTGAATGAAAGAAGATGCTCTTTAGTCCTTATCGTAGTTGTTAAAGGAAGGCGCAACAGAGGTACACTGAGCACAAAAAATAAACAGAGAAATTTTACTTCCAATGATAGTATGGTTCACAAATACTATAATTTTATTAGCCTTTTAAGCTTTTAAAAATAAAAAAATATTATTAGATTTTTATAATGGTTCTCAACTGTATCTAGTAAATTAAACATCAATTGATGCAGTTAAAAAAAACTGCAATCTTTCTTAGTTTCCCTTCTTTCCTACAATCCTCATTGCCTACCATAGGGAAAAAATCCCTTGGCTGCCTTGCCTGAGGCATGCCTCTAATAACCGTGGTCCTTGTAGACTAATTTGTTTTTCTTCATTTATACAATCTAAAGGTGAACCACTCGCCTAAACAGAAATCATTCTTAAACAGATTTAGCATACAAGTCCAGTCCTTAATTTATGTAAGGGGTTTGTTCTTTTCAACTACATTGATAATGACCCTTACTTTACATTAAGTGAGTAATCAGGCCTGAATCGGTACAACCATTACATGTACCAATAACATCCTTTCTTTTGCCTGGAGATTCTATTTCACTGCTATTCCCCAGCTTTTCAGCCAGCAATTTCACATTTAGTAATTGTATCCTTCTTCAGTCCTTCAAAAATCTTAGTCAGGAGAGCTTTTCTACATTTTTTTTAACAGGGTGAGGAAGGTTTATAGGCATTTTTATTTGTTCCTTAATTACATATCTCAATTTCGTGATTATTTTTCAGAAAAAATTACAGAAGCTAGATGGGCACAGAAATTCGATTCACATACAAGGAAACAATATTAAATAGCATTGAGAAGTCAACAAAAGAAGCAAAACAATATAAAAACAACAGAAAAAATGTCACAAGCAAATACCACACCTCAACTTCTATTTTTTCTTTCAAAAGACGGCTAAGTTCCTGTTTAAGATCTGACTCAGAACTTCGAAGGGACTTGACTTCCTTAACCAGAAGTTTCATGTCTGCTTTTGACTTCATGTCATATTCTTGATGATGCTTATGCAAATTATCAAGGTCCTCCTTGGCAACCTCCAACTGCTGCAGCAACATTTCATTTTCTTGAATGACAGAATTTTTCGCAGACTCGACACGGGTTCTTTCTTCCTGAAATTTTGTCACGTTATTCAGCAATATATATATATATATATATATATATATATATATATATATATATATATATATATATATCATTGTCAATTTGTCACAGCTATAAAAAAAATAAATGTATATCTGGTAAAAGTGAAACCTGTTCACGTTTTAATTTGGTCTCCATCTCCAAACACTTCCTACGAAGTTCTTCGACATCCCACTGCATTTGAGTAAATCTTTCTCTCTCAACCAAAGCAGCTTGCAACATGTTTTCTTTACAATTATTCCTAGTAGTCTCCAGATCCACTTCCATATCTTTAACCTACAGGACAAAATATTTGATATCAACTCCAATAAAACAATACAAAATTCTTTGTTTTATCCCTTATGCGGTTTAATTCTTTCTCTAATTTTTAAGCCTTTCACAACAATAGTCAGGCACCATGAAATTCCATCATTCCATGATGATTATTGCAGATTGGTCAGCGCAATCATACACAAGTCATCAAAGGCCAAATTACAGACCAGTGAAGTAACTAAAAAACGTTAGAAAATTATGCTCCAAGCTAAATTATATACCTTAGAGAAATATAGCAAAGAAAGACTGGCATACATAATAAGTAACTTGTTAAAAAAGTACATTGACCATCAGATAATATTGAAAAGATTATTCTGGACTAAAACAAACAGAGACCAATGTATACACAACTCAATAATGTGATCATGTGTACCTTTGTTGTCAAGAATTGCCTCACTGCAATTTCTTGATTCAATCTGGCAATAAGATCTTCCATGTCTGCTTTTGCAGTAGCTAGTCTCTGTCTCGCAGTACTAAGAACCCTATTCAACTTCTGACGCTCATCTGATGGAAGGACAACTCGTAAATCCTTTGGAAATTGAAACCGAGAGCTTGCACGAGCCTCAAATAATTCAGAATTGTCAGTAACTTCTGGCACATCAAGGGAGTCATCTCCAAACAAATTACCAAACCCCAAATTCGATATTTCACTAGCTCTAGGAGAACTTAAGTCACTCCCGTTACTATCTAGTCTCTGATACTCAAGTTCAGGTAATGGGTCATTTCCACCCCCCGGGAAAGATTTAGCCCTGTATATATTCTGTATAGCTTCATGTTCTTGTATTCTTTTTTTCTGTCTTCCCATATGCATTCTCCGCCCAGAAAGCTTTTCAAGGTTCTCCATAATAGATTTCCTGTTGAACATGTCATATTTAGAAGTTGCTTCGGTTGGATTAGTAGCGTTTTGTTCAGAGGTTGACGTCTCCTTGCCCAAATCAACACTGTAACTGTAACTTGGAGTTTCCAACTCTGAAACCTCAGGAGAATCATTTCCCAGATCTGATGCAAATGACACACTACCAGCCAGCAGAGAAACATCTGAGCTTGTGTGAAATAGAGCAATGTCACCAGAAGAATTTGCATCATCAAAAGCTGAACAGTATCAAGACAGTTCTCTATTAGAAAACTGCTCTGATTTGAGTAAAATTTAACCCTTGCAAAGATGATTTAAACTCAGCTATTCTGTCCATGTTTAGAATAGGAATTGGCTCCTTCTAAATTTCCTCAAATTTTTAACCAATTTGTGAATTATACCACATTATAAATTTCATCGTTAAAATGAGTCAAGAATCAACCTACTATCAAGTATATGACAAACAACAGCTGATTTAAGTTCAGCAAAAAATTATCAAGACAAACATACATGACCTAGCAGCAGCTTCAAGCTCAAGAAACGTTCCAACTGACGCACTTCTAGAAACATCAATATCTGATAAAAGCTTTTCCATCCAATCTTCCAAGGAACATCTTCTCTGCAAGATGCTAACTAATTTTAGAATATCATGGTGAATTAAAGAACATTCAAAGGCAAAAACTGAAGAGAAGATGGAAACCAAATTGCAGAGAAATTTTTATGCGAATTAGACATTATTTCTCTTATATAATACTGAAGATACTTGAAAAATTAGCTAAATCTCTTCATATGACTAGATAATGTCACATTGCATTCCAAATAACCATAGAAAAGATTGCTAATATCATACGGTTCATGCTCAATTTTATTGAAACAACTGAACAAAAGTGATTATTAGTTTAACAGTAGACTATCTTATACCGTAAGGCCTAAGGAAACAAAAAATGAAGTTAAGTATGCGAAAACTACCCTATGACCCCACCTCTTCCAAAAGCATCTTGTTCTTCCTCCTCAAAATCCTCTTTGGTGGAGGAGAAGGCAGAGTTTTATCAGGAAATGCCTTTTTCAGCTGCAAGCAAGGTAAAAGTGAGAATTTCTAAAATCACTTTATTCAAGCAATACAGGATGCAAAATCACCCATAGCATCATCCCAAAAGACTGTTAACCTTAGAGCCAAAATGTTCTTCATATCTTACTCACATCAGAATGTAGCTTCAAGAATTCATTATATCTTCGCAAAATCCCTCGAGTTGTGGTAATCCCCTCAGGTGATTGTATACCAACTTGGACTCTGTAAAACTGCAGCATCCTTAATGAATGTCAAACAAAACTAAACCCTGAGTTATTGAAAAAACGGAGAAATACATTCTGTAAAATGCTCAAAAACAAAAACTGAAATGAAATCCCTTCTCTACTGTTGCATTTAGATACAAATATATAGGTTTGGAAGAAATTCTTCTAGTTTTCAATGGCGGAAGGCATGATCAAATTGTTTCGTTTTAGAACAATTAAAGTAGTACAAGTGCTGAAAGAGAAAAATACCGTCACAGGAACTGAACCACTTGATGTTGGTAAAAGAGTCCATGAAGGAACTGTGACACAGTAACTCCATCCTGAGTGAGGGTCATGAGGCCATACAGTGTCTTTTCCATCCTACATGTAATTTTGGGCACATTATCAAACATGAAAAATGAATTCAGTCTTCAAGTGCATATATGTCGACAATAACTGAAAATATGTAAGTATGTATCATTAAGCAGCAAAAACTGTTTACATCCTTAATATACTTAATTTTTTCTGTCGGACGCCATTTCCATTCTACTACACTGCTAGAAGCTCAAGTAAAAAAGACTTAACACTGGATTAATGGTAGCTTTAAGTTCCAAACAAGCAACCACGTCAAAATTTCATTTTAACGTTATCACCTATTAGATTTTTCTATTTTCACTAACTATTACGTCGCCACATCCTCGTTGGACTGTTCAACACTTCAACAACATCCACACACCAACTTCTACTGAATCAGTGAAATGAAAACAATAATTTCAGATGTCATCTTAAAAGCATCAAGAACAACTATCACAACAAATATCCATTTCCACCACTGTACATAAATATTATACTATTTCGTTGTTGTCTTGAGTCCTGTTTGAGCTCAAATCCGAAGATTTATATTAGTAACTGACTACAACAGTTGTTTTCTAACTGCTACAATTGCATCACAATGTTACACCAATCTAATGAATAGAAGCCAATAACAACAATAATAATTCAAAACCTATTGAAGGTCGAAAATTAAGAAATACCCATTTCCGGGGAGGGAGACTCCAATCCATCCCCAAAGGCAGCGGAGACATGCCATCATGGCGGTGCTTAGGTGGGCTGTTAGGCCTCGGCGTCACAGATTTACCGTCAATGTTGATGCCGTCTTCAGCTAAGTCACGATTAGAAGAGAAGGATGATGAAAGGGAACGGTGAGGATGATGGTGATGGGAGAGGGAGATGGGATCGATGATTGGATCAGAGAAATTAGCGAAATCGAAAAGAGTGAAGTCATGCGTATACATATTCATCTCTACCCTTTCCGTTTGATTCTGTAAAAGTCCACAGCTTTCTCTGTTTGCTTGATTCCTATTTTTTCAACACACAATGAATTTGATGATCTGTCGGAGTTGTTGTTCATCTGAAGCCATATTTCCATGACATCGGTCATAGAAGCTATTTCTTATTGGGCTTGAATGTAAGGCCCAGCCCAATTGTTCTAAATGAATTTAAGCCACGTTTTCATTCGGTTAAAAACTCAACTTATGGATTAAAATTCCACCCCTTCCTCTCTCAAACATGAAATTTTAAAATTATTTCATGCCTTCAAGATTCTGTCTCTCACACTCCATTTCATTTATTTAAAAATTTTCAATACTTTCTTCAAAACAAAGCCTAAATAAGTATATTTTAACTCTGTTGAGTTCAGTTTACCTACTTATAAGTTGAATCAAATTTTTCGATGATTTTGTTGAAAACAAAGTCTTCGTTACCCTACCTTCATAATCATTGAATCAATTGTGAAATAATTGATTTAATGGTAATAAGAAGATTATCGAGTCATCATAAACAATACTGTAAGTTTAAATGAATGTAGCCTAATTTAACTTAAAAAAGTATTCAGTCATGTTTTGTTTTAAATGCACAACTAATTAATAAGTCGATTACAAAAACATTGTCGAGTTGTGTCCTACCAAAACTAAACCCGACTTTTTTTGGTAACTATATATATGCATGAAATTGATTTGTCTAACCAAAGCGACTAATCAAATGAACATGAACTTGATTTCAATATCTTGAATAACGACCACAAAATAGATCATTTGTTTGGTAAATGATGCCATTTACTTCTAGCTCTCGTTTTATAATTTTTTATATAACTAGAAAATTTGAAAAGTTATGTTATTTGTTACATAATATATGATAATGAACACATAAATAAACTGAGTGGGAAATGAAAATTCTATTTTCTTCATGCATTACGCAAGTCGGAGTCCAAATTCCATCATGACCGCCCGCCAAAATTAATGGGACAGGCCCATGATTTTGAGCTTGATTATCACCTGCTATC